>DWOQ01000736.1:0-10521 GCA_018251115.1 Codatractus alcaeus
CCCGCGCCTCTCGCGCTCTCTTCGGTTTCGCGCGTGACGTGGGAGGCCCTCCGGTGTACTAGTGGAAGAGTGATGGTCGTCTGCCTATCAGGTCAGCTGCTGTATCCCTTTTCTCTATGGGGGAGGGGGCAGGGGGGAGGCGACGAGTGTACTAGGATAGACCCCATAAGGTCGTTTATCAGTGTTTTGTACATACTGATGGTACATTTTGATGTCCAAAAAGAATTCCGTAAAGAATCTACTTTGAATAAAATATTTTGACTGACTTTCATAGGATGAGACTGAGATGTCCATCTGTTACAGGACTGTATCTAAATATTTTACCGTCGTTATTATTGTATTGTCGAAAATTTATTCGTTTGACGTTGCGAGCGCTAATTCGGATTACCAAAACAAAATACCAACAGAATGCAAAAGGTACTAAAGTGCTGTCTCCGGCCATTGAGCGACACTATTTCGTGATATGTTTAATAACCGTTATAGGTCACTATATAATAAATAATACAACAAATATGCATATACATGCATTCCACCTTATCGTAAATGCCGCCCATGGACAGTAGTAACCATTCCTAAGTACAATAAAATCATACCTAACTTTGACCACAGATGCGTTGCTACCCTTGAGGATTAAGATGTTCGCCTCATATTTAAGTAGGTATAGCCGGCAACTACGCCTCTCCAAAGCGAAACATAAAAATTGCTTCACGGAGGATTATGAGGATGGAAAATAAAAGATTAAATAACGGCTTTAAATAATAACACACAACTATATGAATCTAAGTCATCCATTCTTCCATTGCGGCGATGTGTGAGTACCCACGTCAAATCTAATACCGTTATATTTTGTTACGATATCGGACGGTATTTCTATTTTTTGTTCGATCTCTATGACAGAGTCGCTCTTCGTACGTTTTTTAATACTAGTGGTCCAGTGGACGGCAGAATTCGATCGTTATTAATCATTTTGTATGTTTGCATGTTATTGAGGCAAAGAGTCTGTCAATCTGACATTATAAAGTTCTTTGTGGACTATTTCTGGTCTATGCAACTGTTTGACAACTTGTCATTATCAGTACGATCAGTACGAACGTAAAGAATTAAGGTTTTATTTAATTCTATTTATGTTTGTGAAATGTATGATGGAATTATTGAAAAACAGAACGCTATTCTGCACTTCTCCTATAAATAAACTATAAGCTATAAGTGTGCCAAATTTCATACTCCGCGCATTTTTTGTAAAAACGGGTCCGAATTTTTTGCCTCACGTATTAATATAATGGTGATGTAACAGATATAACATATTAATTTTATGCCCGTAACGCCAGGTAGCCGGAATATGCACATATTAAAATATTCCACGGCGATGTTCATGAAAGGTATAAATTATTAAAACACGATTCAATTTATGCACAATTTATCGCTGACAAAATATTGCATAAACTTTTTGTACAACGTTATTGTAAACTCAAATTAACGAATATGTAAATATTTGTTTAAAATAATATGCAATATCTTATTTTGCGATGGAATTGATAAACAAATAAAACATATTATGACGCTTATTCGATTTGTAAATTAAAAAAACCAATTGATGTTTCAATATAGACATTTCATTAAAATCTATCATTGATTTACTTACTTCATATTTCCTTAAACTGTATTATTTAATTAATTAGATATTTTGTAACAAATTCATAATATTATGCACAGCTACGAACAGTGATAGCCTAGTGGATAACAATTCGACCTCTCAAACGGGTGGTCCTAGGTGCATACCTTAGGCACGCACCGCTGAATTTTTAAGATTATGTGCGTATTACAAATAAATTATCACTTGCTTAACGGTGAAAGAAAACATAGCGAGGAAGCATACACGCATAAGGGTTCTTAAAAAAACACTCGTAAAGATGTGTGAAGTCAACCATCTGCACTTGGCCAGCATGGTGGATTATGGCCTAAATCCTTCCCACTTTCAGAAGAGTGCCCAGCAGTGGGACAAAATTGTTGATGATGTTTCACAGCTATGGTGAACACACTGAACCTCCGCGTTGAAGGTCCTCGCTCCCTGGTCAGTCGGGACTATTCGGTGTTTATAAGCGTTTCCCATGATACTCGGACGAATACTATGGTACGAATGTAGATAATCAGTTTTCAGTTTAAAATTATACCTTTAGTAGGCTCGTTAAATATTTAGTAATGCAGTGTTTGAGAAATTCCGAAATAACTTTTACAAACACCTCCTTTGAGAACCGTTAGGGAAATTAAAAATGAAACAGCAGTCCGACTTCAGAACTTTGAAGTTGTACTTCGAAATTGTACGCTCCGCTTGAAGTTTCGTATTTAACACTTCACGTTGAAAGTACCCGTCTTCGGTCTAATATTCATTTCAGATTCATTTGTAAATTATTTGCAATTAAATTGAACATTTTACACTTTACATTTGAGTCTTATTTATCTCATTTGAACAAATTACAAGGTACATATTTAGAAGAATTGAAATAACGAGGATTAATATTTAAAACGCAAATTTCTGTACTTTTTTTTTAATTAATGCCATTTGTTAAGCTCTTGTACTCGTTGGCAGAGTATTGTAATTAAATATTTTTTCATTCTGTCTCTCTAAACGAATAATCTTGAAAATGGATGAACTCGCTAGAAATAAAATACATTTTTGTCTTGGGACAGACTACGGTGTACCGAAGCTTAATACTAATAATAATAATAATAATAAATAACATTAAAATATTCTTACAATTTAGTGTGAAATAATCCAAAAAAGTATGAGGTTCATTTTGGATTTTCTCCAATACAAACTAACATAACGTTTTTACGTAATAATTAATAACAAATTTTTATTAGAAAATTAATGTCGAACACATGAAACAAAAAAAAAATTAAAAAACAAAATATCAAAATTGAAATAGATCATAAGATAATTAAAACTATCAAGAACACATAATTTACAACGCAATTTTTAATAATTGACGCGACAAAATACGACACTAATTTGCATATGTATTTGTACAAAAAACCTTAGTTCAAGGCAATAAAAGGGCGTAGAATTGATATCTTTTGTATATATATCGAAATGTTATTAACTTTCAGATGGATGGCCCCAGAGTCACTTTACGACGATATATTCAGCGTGAAGTCAGATATTTGGAGTTTCGGGGTCCTTCTGTGGGAGATCGTGACCCTCGGCTCCACTCCGTACCCTGGATTGTCAGCTGGGGATGTGATGAGAAAGGTACGTTTGATCTGCATTTTATACGTTCCTGCTTCCGACACACACATTTGTGTTCGCCAGTTTCGGCCGAAAACCGATTTTCGATTACAGTTTCGGTTTCTGCTAGAAATTCCCAAAGTGCTGCAACTGTTCGTAAATTGTTCTTCGGTTTAATTTCGGGCGAGTTTGTTAGCTCATAATTGTCAGAGGAGTACGTTGTGTTTTCCCGGCGCTAAATGATAAAATGACTATTAGTTAGCTCCTCTATTACACACAGGTAATTGTGAGGTAGGTAATTGTGAAGTTTAGCCTTCGGTATAGTGGTTCATATCACCTCTTTATACGTGTGAAATATGTATATGTATGTATGCAAATATATAAGAATAAAGTACTCAGTATAAGAGCAGTTATAGTCTAATGTAGTGGTAGCAGTACTAAAAAACGAACAACAATTACCAGCTAAAAATTCTACCTTTCAAATGGGAGGTCCGTAGTTTAATTCCCAGACATGCACATTAAATTTTTCGAAATTACTTGCGTATTAGAAATTAACTATCACTCGCTTAACAGTAAAGAAAACAATCTTGAGGACCTACATGAGAGTTAAAAAAAGTTCTTAAAAATTTGTTAAATCGGTACCTGGCTGGCGTAGAGGACTCTGAGAGACCTGTGCCCAGTAGTGGGGTAAAAATATTTGATGCTTAGGCTGAAACTTAGACCAAGATCGAGATCGATTATTGAGTTACAGCTGAAAATTAAATAAATAATTTCATGTACTTTCTTTCTAGGTCCGCGAAGGCCACCGCCTGGAAAAACCGGAACACTGTCGCCGAGAGCTGTACAATATTATGTACTACTGCTGGGAGGCGGAACCAACTTCACGGCCCGATTTCAAGGAGGTCGTTTCTATGCTGGAACGCTTATTGTGCACGGAGATGGACTATATAGAGCTGGAACGGTTTCCAGACCACTCTTATTATAATTTACAGCAGTTGGAAGGGGAGAAAGTGTAAATGACGCTAAATGCAATCATATGTTTATGATTGTGACGTCCGTTGTGACGCAAGGTTACTGTACCGATTTGACAGTGGGTTTGATTTGTCAGGTAGAGTAAATGAGTCTAGATAGCCGTTCTGGGTCTGGGTGCATGAACTCGATTGTTTATACCACACATGAGGCTTTTGGTGCTATGAGTATCGCCAAGCGTCAGCATCATTCTACAATGAAAGTGTTTTAAGAGTTGAGTTGCTATGCTGATCGGTCACCGTGTCAGCTGGTCAGCTTTTGATTTCAATTCCTGCTCTGAGTTCGGTGTTTGTTTAATTTTTGTGTGTAAACACACAATGAGGGGAAGTGGAACATATTTGGGAATGTGTACTTAGTTATAAATTATCTTGAGACATGATTATGATCTAGGGAGATGTCTCGAGCTATTGTAGCGTCCTGTTGGACAGGACTGGGGCATCCACCACCATGGTCCAATGTGGCTTAGATATAAGACTACGCAAATTGTATATCCGTCCATTTATTACTAAGAAATTGTTTTGTATAAAATGTAATAAAGTGAAATGAAAATATTATAACTGTTTCTTAGGAATTCGATAATAAACACGAGAACATTTTGTTTCTATTTATTAATGACAAGCAAGAAATTGTAATACTTGTTATGGCATGTGGAGGGCATAGAAATGTTATTTCGTTAATAATAATATAACATGGAAATTTTTGATAGCTTCAGAAAGGATTCTTAAAGGCATATTTTAATGAAAAGCAGAAAAATGTAATACTTGTCATGTCATATAAAGGGCATAGAGATGTGGTTTTGTTATAAAATATTAATAATAATATTACATGTAGATTTTTCAAAGCGTGTGAAAGCATTCATTATGGCCTAAACCCGTAAAATTGGGCCGCATTCCTTTCTATTTCTAAGCTCTATTCATTTATTCCTTTGTGCAATCTGTATCTCGTACGTTTTCAATTTAATTTTCGGTCGAGGCTTGCTATATCCCACGTAAAAAGCGAATAAATTGATCCACCTTACAATAAAGGGATAAAAACCTAGCCCAAACGTTATGTATCGCAATTTTAGTCAGTTAATTTAAAAAATATCGGTAACACACCTGGAATTTGTCGAACTTTGTATTAGCGATCCCTGTGATCTTAGATCATGTCCCGTTGTCGAATCTCTTGTTATTACAAAAATAGAATGAATTTACAAAATATGTAATGTAATTAAAAGTTATACGACTGTAATTAACTTTATATTTGACACAAAAAATATGTAAACAGAGAGTTATGAACTCACAAAATTAACAACACTTGTTATTGTATTATTTTATCAACTTAAAAATTAACATTTATTTTAAAATTATTTTATTTTAAAAACAAAAATAAAGAAGAAAATAATGGGCACAAATATTGTTTGTAACAAAAATATGAGATATGACATGAGATTAAATAATATAAATAAATAATATATGCCAAGGAATATACGATGTGTTGCGGTCACTTAGTTACTAGTCCTTAGAAACATATAAGGTGTATGTAATTATTAGGTTATTCTAAATTAAAATTAATTATAGCTTAAGTACAATCTTTTATTTCGCAAAAACACAATATATCAGATCAAATTCTTAAAATTACTGATTGCTTATTGAAATTTTAATGTGAAACAACAATTTAATTATAAATATACGTAAATACGAAAACACTTTGTAATAAATGTTTTGTTTAACTATTCAATTCGTTTTATTCTAAATATCCTTATTTGTTATGACGTACTTATAACAATTTAATTTAGGTAGAAACTTTGGGATAATGAACCCGCTAGGAAAGGTGAGCGTGTCTCGGGAACGTCCGTGCTCCAATAGTCTTAGTTCGGAACTTTTATATGTATGGAAGATGTTGAGAAAACTTCGATAGCGTGATACAGGTTACTTGTGGCGCCATCTCTCGTCGAGTTGTGCGAGATCGACACATGATATTGCAAAAATTTCGATTTGATAACTACAAGGATAAGTATCCACTTATGGCGCCATCTCTTGACGAGTTGTGGAAGGTTGTCATATCACCCTTGACAAGATGTCGATATTTTAAGTGAAGGCCGCCACAATATTTCGTGGTTCGACTCCGGTTGAGCCACTGGCATCCCTAATTCTGCCTAATAACAGCAGCGTTAAGAGTTCTGGTTTGAAGGCCGTGGTAGGGGAGAGACACTTATAAAATGCATTCCTCCTTAGACCACAAAGGTTGCTACGTTGCCCGATAATGGGTAGTCTCTAGTTCTATTTATCGTTAAGTACATGGGCGGCAGTGGACACTTACTGTCAGGTGCATGCTTTCTACTTGTATACTGTAAAATAATTCAACTAAGACTGCTAAGTGTAATAAATATTTTTACTTCTTAATCCATCTATAATTTCAATTGGTTTTATACTTCGCGAAACAACGTGTAACGCATTTACAATGAACAATTATTTCAATAATGAATACCACACTACCACTTACTATTCCAAGAATCAATATAAGGAAACCGCCCTGTAAATGTGACATTGTCAAGGCAGTAAATTTATACTTATGAACATTTAAAGCGAGCAACGTCTTAGTCAGCTGTCTCATATTAAACGCTTTATAATACTTATGTAAGGCCACGTTCATTCCAATCTGCCTGTAATACTTCAAGATATTCGAAATTTTTTTCATGAATGGAAATCCTTTTAATGCTAACATTTCTATTGGGATTGTAAAGGTGTCTATCTCAAACGTGTAGTACAGGAACATACCGTGATTATCGTAGACCTCTGGCATCGTAGCCGACAAATACGCCAGTTCGAGACGACTGCAGAGTATAGAAAAGTTTCTGTGCACTACCACGTCTATCAACGCGACAGATGTTTCGTCTACATCGATCCATTTCTCGTCGATAATACTGTCCAGAGAGTCATTTGAATTGGAGAACAAATCATGCAATTCTTCAGAACCGCCAAACTTAAGTCCGCTGGACACTAATTCTTCGATCGTATCAATTTGATTCTCCCTTGTTGGATTCTGTAGAACTTGAATCAATTTAGTTTGATATGCGGTTATTAATATCGTGCAATACAGGTTTAGGAATACAAAAAACATCCGCAAGCTTTGTTTCACCGGCCGTACGTATGCGCAAAATCCCAAACTAACAATACATGTGTTCAAAAAACAGTGAGACAACGATTTGTTGTACTTAGTATCATGGCTTAAAACACCTAAGAGTTTCCATGAAATAACACACACAAATAATCCAACACCTATGGAATACCAAACGAATGTTCGAAATATGATAGTCAGTGCCCTCCAAGCGGGATAAGGCTTAGCAAGAGGAACAACCCAAGTATAAGAATCTCTGAAATACGAGTAACTGTATTCAAAATCTTCGTGAACATCGTAATCGGGGTAAATCCCTCCTAACAATACATTTCCTTCTTTAGCCACTAATTTCTGTAATGCTCCACTCCACTCTCCATTATTTCTTCTCTCACCTCTAAATTCATATAACAATTTATAATGTGTTGTAAAATTAAGTCTATTGAACACCTTACTTATGAAATACATTTCAATGTTTGGGTGATCTTGTTTTTTGCTGACAAATGGCTGTTTTTCGATGGCCAGAATATCTATTACACATTTCATCATATCTGATGGAACTTTCTCATAAAACAGATGCTGATCATTTTTGAGAACACCACGCTCACAAGTGTTTTCCAGTATCAATCGATTTTTTGCCGTTTCGTTGCGGTAACCACAATATGTTGGCGGATCATAAGGCTTCCAGCTGTATATAAGCGCGTTACGAACTTTACCTGCTTGTGGTACAACTACAATCACATTAATCGCATTGTATCTGAATAGACAACTCAGGATATCCTCGGCATATTTGACATTTTCATTTTTGTTGTAAGATAAGTTAATAAGAGCTATAATAAATTTGGCATGTGGATTCCATATTTGAGTCCGCATAATTTTGCTTGCTAAGTGATTGAACTCTTTATAAGTGTCCACAATAATCACGAAGTAATCTGCAACCTTGATAGCTTCGTAATGATCCCTTTGTAGTATTGGACAGTCGTCTTTTGGGTTTGAATAGCAAACTTCCACTTCGTCTACTGGGGTTTTTATTTCAACAGAGTAATTTATACTTTTGTGTATTTTCTTCAAGATTCGAGTACGTATATTTAATATCGGTGGAGTTGTGTTTTGCGTGTCACCAAAAATTAACTGGCCAGGTTCATCAAAGTTCATTTCAAGCAAGTTATTTATACAGGCAGTAAAATCATTTGCTACCCCGGGTCCATTAGGGTTGGCAGAAGCATTAACCTCGAATATAAATATTATAAATATTAACGGAATCATTTATATGATTTTTTGCCAAACTATAAAACTATTACAAAATATAGTCATGTGGATGCCCTAAGCGATCGTGCGACTAAACAATAAATAACGTTTGACATAACCGTTAGAACCGAATGAAGGTTTATTATCTACTAGTGATGTTATAGGTATGAAATTTCGGATCTGTATTTAAATATTATTACACCGATTTCTCTTCCGGTTAAGGATGTAAAATTATTTCGTATTCTTCAATCAGTACAGATTATTTTGGATACTGATATTAGATTAAGTAGAAACTGTAAAATGGATTTAATAATAATTGCAACATAATAATTTATTCGAAAGTTTTGTAACGGATATTTTTGGATAGATTTTTATTACGGACTAGCAGGCGCTAAGAAATTTAAAACGTGTCATCTTTTCTACACTGAATGGATAGAAGTTACTTTATGTTATGGAAATTCGACGTGATTCTTTAATCTGACACAACTTTTTGAATTGTGAACTGAAATACAATGAAGCTTACTACAATATTTTAGCTAAACCGCACCTGAATCCGTTAAGCTGATTATGAGATTAGCGCGCCCAAATGCCCAACAAATAAACATAAAATATCTAACAATCATTGTTTAGGTTACAATTGCAATAATAATTATTGCCTTTTGGCCCCCAATAATAATTAATTAACTCAATGTCTAAGTCAAAATATTTTATTTAAAGGAAATTCTTACACAATTCTTTTTGAACGTCAATAATAAATTTACCACCAATTCGCAAGGTTACATTGTGGACAAGAAGTGGCGGAAGAAACTTCATAACACATATCTTTTTCATAACATTTAAAAATTACAAATTGATAATTTAATATAATTGTTCTCGTGAACCTGTAGCTGCTTCAGACCACACGTTCCCATCGTTTATATAGTAATTTATTTTATAATAAGCTTTTTTACATATTGTTTCTCTAACAACCTGTTTAAACTTTTGTCCCGAGAGATTCGTGATACAGTCTGCAAATCTATTGTAATAGCGAATACAGTTCCTCATAGAAGATTTACCTACCTTACTCTACTTATTCTTTATTTTGGCCTGTTTATTTTTATTTCTAGTATTAAAATTGTGATTTTTACTATTTTTATTAAACATTATATATATACATATATACATTATATTTTCATAAAAATCCATTCGTCAAAAAAGGGGACGTTCTCATTACGACTGTATTTTATTTATGAGTTACCGTTATTATTTTTTACCAGATGAACCGATGTTAATTATTTTTTTAAGGAAGCTGATACTTCTTACGCGATTTCCTTTAAATTTAATCAAAAGACTTTGCGTTGTCCTTAATAAGGTATACTTAAATGACTTAGGACTACATTGTTTTTACTTCATAACTCCTTCATTTATATTCCGATTTAGGAAACTATTTTTTGTAGGAAAAGATATACTTCCAACGGGGTCCCATTTTATTGGCATAGTATCTTGGGTTTCATAGATACAGCAGAGAACGCTTCAAATTCGAATATGAGATGTGCGCTTGAAGTCCGTTGTTTATCGTGTTTAGCGTAGCGTAGCGTTTATTATTATATGTATCTGAACGTTTCGGTCACGATAACAAAACTCCATTACATCCCTGTTACTCGTATCTACTGTAAAATCTATCTGTAAAACAGTTTCATGGTTGATTCTAGATTAGAAATTGAATTACCATAGTTATTGCACATTGCTATAGTTTGCTTACACAGTTCTAATCGGGGTAAATATCATTTGATACTAAATTTTTATTTGTTTGTACTACAACGAACAACATTGAAAGTCACGTTTTTCAATAACCTGTGTCTTTATAAAGAAATGGAAAACGAACGTGCAGTCCACTTGTTGGTAAATCCACAGCCCATGGATATTTCTTATTAACTCTGAAT
>DWOQ01000737.1:0-10520 GCA_018251115.1 Codatractus alcaeus
TTGTGTCTCTTACCTGTCGCTTTTGTCCGTTGCATCCGGTTTGAAATCACAACGATTCTAAAGAAGTTTCACTTCAATAACGTTAATAACGACTTCATAATTAATTCTCCCTATAAGTAAAGACCTAGCAAATGGTGGTACCTAGTTGACGTCCATAAACATTTCTGTAAGGGGGCGTCCATAGATTACGTGGGATATCGAGTTGAATCTCATCTAATCTTACTTTGGTGGGTGGTGTATCTTGGCAAATATTACGCACTAAAATCGTAATTACTAGCCCTAACTAGTCCCAAATAAAAGGAATAAGCAAATATCATATTTCATAATCAATAAAAACCCAACGCATTTTGAGCACACATTTTGAAAAATCTCACGTGACATTGGAAGATGGGGGGGGGGGGGGGATATCCCACCGATCCCACTCACAACATCCGACAAATATATTTTTTAGTTACGCTTCACGTAATTTATGTACGTTTCCCAAGAATCTTTTAATAAAATATTTTAATTTGATTTGTCTTTCCAGGTTGGAAGTACTTCGGCAACCTGATGGACGCTGGGCGGCTGTCCCTCTGCGGCGAGGAGAGTTTCGGCACTGGCTCCGACCACATCCGCGAGAAGGACGGGCTGTGGGCCGCGCTGGCCTGGCTCTCCGTGCTGGCCGCCACTGGCAAGTCTGTGGAGCAGACTCTCGTGGACCACTGGAAACAGTATGGCAGGAACTATTTCACGAGGTTGGTGGTAATCTTATTGTTTCGCATATTCTTGAAGGAAAGATCAAAGTACATGAGAGAGAGATGACATGACATCTTTTCTGAAAGAAGGTTACAGCATAATTTGCAGGGGATTTAAACAGATAGCTATGATCAACCATCATCTGTTAGCCCGCTAAGCCCCACTGCTTGTATAGATCTTAACCGATCTATAAAGTTAAGCAACGTCGGGCGCGGTTGATAGCTGTATGGGTGAACGCTAGTGGCAAAATTACATACTCGTTTGTAGCTTCGGAGGGCACGTTAAGCTGTCGGTCCCGGTTGTTATCAAAGGCAGTCGTCAAACCATGTCGGAGGCCTTATGGGCGGTTTGAACAACATCTGACACGGGTTGCCACTAAGCCTCTCCATCGATCCGTATTGGAGCAGCGTGGTGGAGTATGCTCCAGGCCTTCCCCAATTGAGGGGAGAGACTCGTGGCCAGAAGTGGCACATGAGTTGCAGGCATATTATTTTGTCTTTGCAGGTACGATTACGAGGAGTGCCCGAGCGACGCTTGCAACGAGATGATGCAAGCGCTGGAGAAGCGCATCACGAGTCCCGGGTTCGTGGGCACCGCGCTCGGCCGGTACGTCGTGGCCGTCGCTGACAACTTCTCCTACATGGACCCCGTTGACCAGAGCGTCGCTATGAAACAGGTCAGCATAGGGTTCATTTCGACAAACTTCAAAATAGACGTCCTTAATTTTTATATTTAGGATTTTTGTCGCTTATAAATTAATTGTTTTTTTTTTTATGGGAAAGGGTCTGGTTTCAAAGATACCCATTTTAGTTTCAATGACATTACACCTATTTTATAAAAACCGCAGGGATTTTTTATATTCGTATATGTAGGTAATGAATAGTGATTGAAATATTGGTAGGTTTGAAGTAATTTAAAACTAGGTACCTAACTATGGTCAAAGACGTTTTAGGTTGTAAACTATTCTGAAAAGTGTTACATAACAGCTACCAAAACATAGGTGTTGCGAATGAAGTCTGTTGAAAAAATTTAATAAAGCAAGATCGTAGTCCTCATTATTATGATCATCTTGTCTGGCGACATCTCTTGCCAGACAAGGTGAGCTTGGATCTTATATACATGCAAGATGTTAAGAAAACGTGTGTAGCGTGATTCAGGATATGTGTGGCGTCTTGTCTTGTTGTGAAATATCCACAAATATCTTGTCGAGTTGTGATATATCCACAAAATGATAAATAATTTCTAACTGAAGCTGAAGTTATACTAGGCTCTATCTAATCAACTCGCAGGGTCTCCGAATCATCTTCGAGGACGGCTCCCGCATCGTGATGCGTCTCAGCGGGACCGGCAGCTCCGGGGCTACCGTCAGGTAACCAATAATGTCATCACACCTTCATCATCCCTTGATAGCTTCCATATCTACTTTAGTGTTATGAAGAGAGAGTGAGAATTTTGTGAGTTTATATGTATGCAGTGTATAATCCCTGAAAATATGGATAAACACTTACATTATTCCGGATGAACATGGGCTATTCGTGTGTTATCTGTGTGTTAAGTTTTTTTTTTTTTTAAAGAAATATTTGATGGTGCTATCTATGCTTATACTATCTATACTCTTTCTCTCTCTATCTATACTCACCTATACTATCTCTATTATATGTGACCACGGAACATCGATAAATACAGCCATTTTGAGTTTTATCACCCACGCGCATCGTCAAAATTGACCTCTAACATATTTAATAAGACCCTAAACGAGTATAACTTCAATATACGTTCGCAGGTTATACATAGACTCGTACGAGGCGAAGAACGTATTGGGGTCCGCACAGGAGATGTTGAAGCCGCTGGTAGAGGAGGCGTTGCGGCTGGCTGAATTGCCGCGGTACACCGGCCGGGACGCGCCCACCGTCATCACGTAGACACGCCCACCAGAACATAGACACGCCCATAACACGTAGACACGCCCATCAACAAGTAGACACGCCAATAATTGCGTAGCCACGCCCACTACCATGTACATGTGCCCGTGGTGTCATTCGTATGCTACGTACACGGACACATTTTGTTAATTATTATTTGAATCTTAATCAGTAAAAGATTGTAATGAAATAACGTTTTATTTGTGTAATAAACTTTATGTTTGATTACTTGAATATTTAATAAGGAAATAAGTTTTACAAACGTGAATTCTGTTATTTTAAACAATTAATATTCTTAAAATGTATGATTATACAAATGTGAACTCTCAAATTAAACTATTTAATAATAATGTCAAAAAGAATGAATGTGTATATTATCATTGAATAAACCCTAATGTATGAATCATTCCCATTCACTTACTATAAATTGTTGCCTTTATTGGTTGTAAATTATTCATGAAAAATATTGTGGGGATATTATCATTTTATTGTTAATTATTACATCACAAATATTATGCCGTGAACCTTACCATACTGTCACTATAATTAAAATTGAAATGTTCATGTTAATATAAATGTTGGGTGATCCACAAAAATCCAGAATAGATATCCAATATACCAACCATAAGCCTAGTTATAGGTATCACTAAGCATAATTTTAAAATATTTTTTCTTTTCTTATGTTTTTTCGTCAAATTAATAATTGTATTTTTATATTTTTTAAATACAGTAAACATTGCATTGTATACATGTATTAATGAAACAAATACTGCCGTGTTTACAAAATATCTTTATAGATAAAATGTTTATAACTATTCTATACAACTATTGTCAATTAAAGTATATGCTTCATTAAGTTTCTCTACATTTATACAAACGACAAATATTTTTATTTTACGGTGGTTATTAAAAATTATGATTTTGGCATCTACTTATTATTTTTTGTAGCACTGAACTTATAATTAACAAACAATATATTTTAGGGTGTGTTAGGGGATTGGGATTATCACAAATATCGCTGTAATTAGCCAAAGAAACAAAAAATACAATTTGTAAAATTTTATTTTTGTTATTATGCTTATGTATAAACTTAATTTATATTTACTTTCTGATAAACTATTTCTAGATATTCTATTATAATTGTTAAAATAAAGATTACATATTACAATCGTTTTTTATTCCTATATTATGACTAGATAACAGATCTTTGAATGTTTTAAGGGTATACATAAAACTATTGCACGAAATGCAACCCAAACATATGCTTATGTAAAACGCGATCAAATACTTAACAGATTATGAAAGAAGCAGAAAAGTTAAACAAATTATAACTGACCGTCAAAAAATTCTTAAGTCTGCCAGACTAAAGAACCCATAACAAAGTACCAACTGATATAGTATTAGTATGTGTTACATACATACATTGACTGCTTAAACGACTTCGCCGACTCTGTTGATGACTTCGACGTAATGAGCAGAACGCAGTACGCATCGCACACAACTTGTTATACTTTAATCATCTTCATAACCAATTTTCAAAACGTGTATATTGGTTTATAAAATGTATTTAAATAGAATATGTAAATTCTTTTTATTTACGAAAACTATTTTGTATTCTGTATTTCAAATGTAATTCAAATATAGAATATTTGAAAGACAGAATATAAAATTGTTTTCATTTAGAATTTAAAGTACTAAATGCATAACCGATATTTAAAAATGCTTTTTAAAGTTAAATTCTTTTAATGCGTTTATTGCTTTATTTGAGTTTTAGTAAATTATTTTTAAAGTTTTAAATCGTTAACTCTCTTTCCCGCAATTACGATATCATTAATTGATATCGTAGAATTCCGTACATTATTCTGTACTTCAGTGTTGCTGAGCGAGAAAACAAATCGTAGAAAATATACCACAGCTTGCCGGCATGGACCAAATCATTCAGTTTTATAGTATAGAGTTAGATCATCTACTCTAAGTTTAAAATGTTTTAAAGTAACTTGTGACGTTAGTCCTAAATCAGAAAAATCAGAAATATGTCTATGTAGGTTTAGGCAATGTGGTGTACAAACGCAAATTACATGAATGATTTAAATTCGGCGCCTACGCACAGTGCGCATCAAGTTGCAAGTGAAAATTGCACGCAGGCGATTCCTAGTCAATTAGACGAAGCCGCGTGGGTTAACGTACAGCCCCGGCGCTTGCGCCGAACGGTAAACACCAACTCGGATAAAGAGACGGAAAAAGTGCAAAGGCCAAGAGCTGCTGCTCCACCAAGGCAACCGAAAAAGACAACACCAAAATTTGGTAAAATAACGCCAATTAGTAGGGGAAGTAATACATCGGCTCTCAAAATAAAAGCAGTCGAACGAAGGAAATATTTACATATATGGAGGTTACACACTGATACAACGGAGGATAATTTAACAGAGTACGTAAAGGAAGTGTTGGGGGAAGACTGTTATGTAAAGATAGACAGGATTAAGCATAAAACCGAACGAGGATACTCTTCCTTTAGAGTATGTGTGTCCGAAAATAATTTCGAAAAATTGTTCGATACAAACATCTGGCCCAAAGATGCCGAATACAGTGAGTGGGTGTTTTTTCGTGAAAAAAATAACACACACACATAGACCCAGGCACAATAGACCGATTAATGTCTTATATCAAAACGTAAGAGGCCTACGAACAAAGACATCAGAATTTATAACGTTGTTAGAATCTTCGGCTTCCGACTTGTTTGCCATCTCAGAGTCGGGCTGCAACGACTCAATACTAAGTGGAGAGATCGTTCCACCAGGGTACTCCGTAGTGCGTTGCGACCGGGCAGACGGGCGCAAGCAGGGAGGGGTACTGCTGGCGGCCTTGCCGCGATTCTTTTTGCGGCAGCTACATCTACCAGACTATGTTAACATAGACCGGTACAACTTTGAACTGGCGTGTGCGTGTGTGTATGTACGTAACAGGTTTGTATTCACTTGTTGTGTGGTGTACATTCCACCTAAAACTGTTGAAGTTGACTACGTTGGAATGTTTAATTTATTAGAAAATATATGTGTTAGATATAGAAATAATGTTTTGATACTCGGTGATTTCAATTTACATCCGAATAATAGTGTAGTGTGCAATCATTATGAATACTTTGTTGCCTTCGGTGAACTCGTTCAGTGCAATGCACTTGCTAACTGTAGGCAGTAGTGGTAGTGTGGTAGTAGTGGTAGGCAGCTGGACCTGGTGCTGAGCGGGCGTGGCGGCGGGGTGTCGGTGGCGGTGGCGGACGAGGCTCTCGAGCCGGTGGATGTGTACCACCCGCCGCTCACTGTCACCGTAACCCTCGCCGCTGCCCCCCTATCCGCATCACTGTCCGCGCCTTCAGTCCGCCCCCACCAGAGCCAACATGTACCGGGTAGGCAGTGGAATTTTTATAAAGCTGATTTTCATCAGATGTATTGGTCAGTAATGACTATAGACTGGAGTGACATTTACGCTACAAATGATCCTGACATGGTGTTAGATTGTTTGTATGAAAAAATTAATACTGTTTTTTGTGATTGTGTTCCTCTCGAAACACGAAGCACGTCAAATGGTAACAGGTATACGTATCCAGTTTGGTACACTGCAGAGATAATAAAGGGCATCCAACAAAAGTACGAGTTACATAAAACGTACAAAGCAAGTAAGGCACGATGCGATTATGATGCGTTCTCTGAATGCAGGGCAAAAGTAAAATCAGATATCGTGGTGGCTCGCAACCGACATCGAGACCGTGTGCAAGACCAGTTCGCTTTTGATCCAAAATCTTTTTGGGATTATATTCGATCAAAGCGAGGCAACACACGGCAAAGTAAGTTAGTCCACAATGGGCAAACACTGTCGGATCAGGAATGTGCAGACCGGTTTGCACATTTCTTTCATTCTGTGTACAACCCAGAGCCGGCACGACTGGACGTAAGTGCGTGTAGCGCGGCGGCGGGGGGCGCTGCTCGCGTGCAGGTGAAATGCCTGGAGCTGGCGGATGTGCGTCGTGCGCTTGCGCGGCTCCCGCCAAAACGTTCGGTGGGACCCGACGGTATCCCGCCTTTTATTTTCAAGGACTGTCGTTCCGCATTGGAGGAGCCTCTGCTGCACGTCTTTAACGTCTGCCTAGCGTCTGCGACCTTTCCCGACAGCTGGAAACTCACCCGGGTGGTGCCGGTGCCAAAGGGGAGGGGGGGGCCGGAGCCGAGCGATTATAGACCGGTCGCACTTCTATGTACTCCAGCCAAGGTATTCGAGTCCGCCATTCATAACTCGTTGTATAATCAAGTTGGATCCCAGTTGTCCGACGCTCAGCACGGCTTCCGTCCGGGGCGGGGGACATCTGGGAACTTGTTACAGTTAATGTCGCGGGTGGTTCCGGCGCTCGATGCCGGGCGGCAGGTGGATGTCGCCTACTTCGACTTCAGGAGGGCATTCGATACGGTCGATGGCGACGTTCTGCTCGCAAAGCTGGCCGGCGTGGGCTGTACGCCACACACGCTAGCATTCTTCGCCAGCTACTTGCGGGATAGGCGTCAGTATGTCGACTGTGGCGGATGTCATTCGAACGAGTACCTAACAAGATCAGGCGTCAGCCAAGGCAGTAATTTGGGCCCCCTCCAGTTTGTCATTATGATCAATGACTTGCCGGAGGTGATCCATGAGTCGACATGCCTCCTATTTGCTGACGACCTGAAATTGTTTCGTGAAGTGGGCGATATTTCCGACCACGCTGGATTGCAGCAAGATATAGACAGGGTAGTGGAATGGAGTCACGAAAACAAGCTGTACTTCAACGTGGCCAAGTGCTCCATTCTATCATTTAGCCGAGCGCGCGCTCCGCGGCACCATCTGTACCACATCGACGGTGAGCCGCTGCGGCGCGTTACGGAGGTTAAGGATCTGGGCGTCCGATTTACCGCTGATCTTCACTTCCGAGAGCATATAACCGAAGTATGCAAAAAAGCGTACAGAAACCTTGGCTTCATATTAAGGCAATCAGGGACCTTTACCAACGTTAGTGCTCTGCGTGCCTTATATGAAGCATTGGTAAAAAGTCACTTGGAGTATAATTCGGTTATATGGGCTCCTGCTGAGATCAAGTACAAATCAATGCTGGAACGCATCCAAAACAAATTCTGTCGGTTCTTGTATTTAAAATTGTATGGTGTGTATCCTGGGTATCCACTTCTGTATCCCACGTTATTTGTGCTCGGCATGGTGGGATACAGTAAACTGGACACGAGACGTGAAGTTTTCCTCGCCAAATACGTCTTCAAGGTATTACGGGGGAAAATTGAAAGTCCAGCGATCCTGGAACAGATTAAGCTGTGTGTGCTGGATGATGCCATAGGGAGGCGTCGGCGGCCACAGCTGCTAGCGCTGCCGCGCGCATGCACTAACTTGCTGCACGAAGCGCCGCTTACGCGAGCGCTGCGCACGCTTAACGCGGTAGCAGACCGTATTGACATATTCAGCTGTTCACTGAATGAGTTCACGAGGGTCAAAATTTAAAAAAATAATAATAATATTTGTATTGTATGTTATATTGTGATTTGCAACGACATTTAATTTCTTATTTTTTATATTATTTATTTGTGGACATGGAATTATGTATTGTTTGTTTTTTTTTTTTTTTTGGACTTTGTTATAAATGAATTGTTAATATGATTGCATCCAATAATTGATTATTTATCTGTGTTTTTTGACGATACTCATTTAATTTATTTAATAGTAATTGGTTGACATTGAATTATTTTTTATAGTTAATTTAATTAATTTCTGACAATGTTTTAATTAATTGTATAATTTTATAATCATTTAATAATAATCGCATGACTTTATTGATAACATTTAAATTAAATTAATGCATTATTGTAATTATGTATTGAATATTTAGAAATGATTATCGTGTTGCTAATTGAATTAATTAACATTGTCTATGCTAAACATTAATTGGAAACTTCGGTGCACTAACGACTTGGGTTACCTGTGATGCTAGTTTTAAGCCTATGTATGTATTAAATAAATAAGTAAATAAATAAATAAATAAAATCTCTGTACCGAACATAATCAAACCCAGTTCAGTTTAGGGGTGAAACATAACGGACAAACAATCACTGACTGGGGTTTTTTTCGCATTCATTATATACCACCAAAAATTTACCATATGGTAACATCCTTTTTACATTGGTTTATTCAATAATGTTTCAGGGATCACCAGGAGTTCACATCCGGCTTGGAAACGATAGATCCGGTCACATTCTACTACGACAATTCAGCGTACGTGGACGACATCGCGCAGAAACTGCGCGAGCGTTACTACAACGGCAATGATGAACATAACAAGAATGGATTATTGGAGGTTAGTGGTTACTGGCATTGAGCATTCACCCGAGCGGCGTGACGCAGAGTTGCCCTACCAGGCAGACATCAAGATCACTTCAGATCACTGTTCTGGGTCTAGGTTGGTGCACTCGACTTTGCGTGTTCATGACACTCACGTTTTGGTAATCCTACGAATCCTCCCAGTTCTAGGGGACTATATTTTATTTTTGAGCTGGTGTGTCAGTAACGATGCAAGCACGTTTGTAGTTTATTATTATATTATGTTTTTTCTCCCTCTTTAGAGAGATAGAATATGTGCCATACAGAGCTAAGTATGACACGCAGATCAGCTTAAATAAAAAACGTTGCTGAAACAGATGATGACATAAGGAATTTGCCAGAATAGCGACCATGGCAATTGGGCTCTTGAAACACACCCTTGGTTAATTTTCCTTGATGGCCGCCTCAAATTTTGTTGGTATTGTTGCGTAGTAGGATGGTACCGTTTTCTTTGTAATCGTTCAATAATATTCTTCACAATCCCAAAAACAGTAGCCATCAATTTTCGAGCCGATGGATGTTTTTTCGAATTGTTTAGTTGCTGTTGGCCATAGTGGTCTTGACAGCTTTACCGGTTTTGTTTGAGGAATAGGATGAGGAAGCTCCTAATAGGATTCTAGCCTGGGGGATAGAAGGCTATGATGGGGAAAGGAGGGATGGTTTTGGTCCCCGTTTCCGGGTTCCTTGATCGTCCGCTTTCGCTAGTGCGAGGGAAAGTTACGGACCCAGATAAGTGCCGGAGTCCTGGTGCTTCTTCTTTGAGAATAGATGTCTATTTCGTATATAATGTCAACCATAATGTATGCTCTTTGTTTAAAAAATATTCAACTCTAACAAAAACATTTTTATTTTCATTTACGGGAATACCTATCTTCCAGACCTTATTCGGATTTGAATTTGAACGAATTACGAACACAACGAACGTGACCTATTAAGAATTAAAGGGATTAAATTTCACGTTCACATTAGTGAACATCCCTTTTCGTACGATAAACACCATTTATTTAAACAATATTCGCACCGGGAGCAGTCGAAACACATGCGAGATTGAGCGTCAACAAAACATGTGTGGTCTTTAATGCACGGATAAAACGTACCCACATGTTCTACATACCTTTTGAGCATAGTAATAGAGTTCAAAATAAACTTCGGGTTGAATCTCATTCATATTTCGTTAATGACGACAATATGGGGCAAGTTGAACGGAGGGTGAATAGTGAACGAAGGGTCGTTGAACTCGGTAACAGTAAATCGAGTTAGGAATATTCATACGTGTGTAATTATTAATTGGATCTTTATGGACTCTATTATTTATGAATCTTATCATGAATTTGAAGCAGGCGATGGGAATGTCATCAAATATTCATTCATTATTATTCATTCATTAAAAAAAGCAGTGATAGCCTAGTGGTTGAAATTCGGCCTCTCAATCGGGAGGTCCTGGGTTCAAACCTCTGGCAC
>DWOQ01000738.1:0-10520 GCA_018251115.1 Codatractus alcaeus
ATATGGAGAACACCGGGATCTCAAAACGGAACGCACCGGTGTCCTCCTAGCATGGCACCCGTTAGGGCTCTACACGGGTGGAACAAAGTGTCCCACCCGAACTAACCAAAAATAGTAACAATGTACGCGGCCACATTTTATGTCGTCCTTCCCGGGTTGCTTACTGGATGGTTCGAGCTCCCACTCTCTCTTCTGCAACCCAGAAGGTCCCTATTTAGTCGCCTCTTACGACAGGCAGGGGATTCGCCATAGTTCGTATTCTGGTCCTAAGCTACAAAGCCAGAGGGACACCCCTAGCACAGCTTCCTTCATCGCTCTCTTAGTGACTTTAATCTTGTGAACCACTCCAAATAACACTGTACATATATTATGTCTCGCTTGTAGTTACTAATACTTTATATTACAAAAACTAGATTAACATAATTAATTTTGCTTTTAATGCTTTTAACTAGGCTTACCAAAATTAATTATGTTAATCTAGTATTTGTGTGTAATATATAATATTTTAAGTTAATTGTCAAATAATATTTATATTTTTGATACATTATATTTGTAGAGTGCATTAATGAGCGGCATAAAATTGTAGGTACTTTTGTGCAACATATCGACGAATACATATGTGAAGATGTAATCGAAACCATTAATAAAGTCGCGGAGGCAATAGATAATAAAGAACTTAAAAGGTCTATTAATTTAGCAAAAGAATTACGTGAGAGTATTGTTGAATTAGAAGTATCACCTCTAGAAGAAGTCGCATTACTGCAAAATGATGACAAATTGGAGCAAAAAGAAATAATTATAAAGTTGCAAGAAGCATTACATATACTCAACGTATTGACGGTACATAATGTCCAAGAAATAAAATCTTTTATTGACGAGAAATCACTTCAACAACTCAGTAAGGTTGTTAATAATCTTCAAAATGATGTAGTAACCATTTTGCCACCTCCATTATTAGAAATCAAAGAGCTTAAAGGTATTCAGGATATTTTACAAATACAAGATTTTGTTCAGCCAAAGGAACAAGAGGAAATATTTGAAGATTCTAAGGCTAAAGTAGATACTACAATAGAGGGTATTCATAAAATCAGCACGCATGATTTGGACATAAATGAACATGATATTGACAATCTTACCAAACGAGACGATGTAGTTGTTGCATCTCGTTCAAGGGATCAAACAAAACAACAATTGGAACATGCAAGAAAAGTAGATCGTTCCGAAGATAAAGAATGTCTTGTCGAAGACACATTAGATCGTTCTAACAATGTAGTTCCTGTTAAGGAAATAACTGGTAAGGAAAACGCTATTTATTGTACATATATTTGTTACGACGCGAGGTCTTACTCATTTTTAAAACAGTATCCATATCACTTTCCTCACCCTTCCGACCTCCCGCCTGTAAGATGGTTTATATTGCAGAGAGTTTAAGCTCGATAATTGTTCCACTATAAGGGGGAATTTCTAACAGCCTATTGGTATTTTAAGAGATGAACGAGTTCAAAGAAACAATCTCTTCAAATTTTATAATATTTTTAAAGAATGTAAATTTGATTGTTTGATCGTTTGATCGTTTACGTATTTTGGACTTAGAAATCTTGCGCTGTATGCAAAATTTCCGGTATATACTTCCTACTTTTATGTGTTGTAAATCATTCGGGGCAATTATTTCAATAATTTGTTGAAATTAAAAAAAAAGAAACCTCAACATTTTTTCTAACATCTTATAATAACTTAATACGATACCAGCCGAAATGGAATTCGACTAGCATTTGGGCATTTTTTAAATATCTCATAAATAAAGATAATAGGAATCACGTTGCTAATTTGGGTATTTTATCAGGTATCTCCTTCTTATATTAACTTAAACCTCTATGGCTCTTTTTCAAGAAAGTAAATATTTTTATTAATTTGTAATGTAACATGTCATTCCATATAAGTATAAAAATAATGCTCCTTCATTATTTTTACTTTTCTTTTTGATTTCACCTATCAGGAACGTTTGGAGATTCCTCTATTGGATCTATTTAACTATAAAATGAATATAAATTAGACTAATCATTTATGCAAAAATAAACCATTTATATTTTTCTCCAGGTAGGGCCGTTGATAGGGAAAATGTTGATTCTATGAAGAAACTGCAAATCCTCTTAAGTGACGTCAATAACCAAGTTGATTTATCTTTAACTAATGAAACAGTGGATGATACAGAATTGTTAAGAAATATACTTGATGAAGTACAAACAGTCATCATTAAACTAAAGCGCGATTTTAACGGAAGTGCTAATGACACTCTCAATGAAACTCTAGAAGATTTAGAGTGCAGTGTGAGAAGTGTTCAACTTCAAATAGATGAAAACAGTGCACCCGAGCTTTTAAAAGATGCCTGTGCCACTTTGCAGTTGTTGGTAACTAATATGAGCGATATTAAGGAACATGCTGCTCATCCGGTTATAGAAAACACTGAGAGTCTGATGGAAAAATGTTCTGAAAATACAGAATTTACTATAAGATTATTAGATGATGTTTCTAAAAAGGATGTTAGTGGTCAGCTGACAGATATAATAACAAAACTTAATATTGTAAAAGATACTTTAAGAACTTTATGGACAGCATTCCGAGGGGATGCACACACTTTAATAAGCAATGGTGTTGACGTGATTCAAAATCTTGATCAAATGGAGGAGCAGATTTTTGCTTTGGAAAAGGATATTGATGCATCTCCTTGTAAACCGGATATCAAAGATAGCATAGTTCTTGCTGTTCATACTGTTTACGAAAACATTTCAAATATGAGAAGTACAATAACAAGTATTCAAAAAGATTACATGTACGAGAATTATGGAAAACCCTCTGAAAAGTTTTTGCGATCTTTAAAAAATATTACTATTATATCGGACTGTGATAATAAAAATAACTGGAAACATTTGGGAAAAGTCCTTCGGCAGGTTTTGAACCATTTTGAAGACATCAAGTTTTATGTAAATTTCGATAAAACTGCAAGAATACCAAGTGACGCAGCATTTACTAAAATAGTCCTTAATGAATTAACCAAGGAATTAAAGGAAGTCGTTCTTCCGAATGTTTTTGAATTATATCCAGAAATTTGCCACAACGTGTGTGAGATTGTGAAAAATGTAGAGGAAATACATTTAAGTTTAGAAACGCGTACAACTTTAGAAGTTAAAGAAAAGATTCCTATTTTTAAAACTATTTCAGAACAAATTTTAGTTTTGACAAATATTATTAGAAATAATGCAAAGGGCTTATTTAAGAAGGCAAAATCAGAAGAAAGAGGCCAAGAAAATAGTGAAAAACTTTCAGATGATATATCCGTGGAAAAGATGCAAGCTCTTCTACAAAATGTAAATGCAAATATTCAACAAACTGCAACATCTGTAATAGAGGATAGCAAATCGTTCGCTGTTTCAGATGGAAATCAATCTTTAGAGAATACACAAGTTTTAATTAAAACAGAAGATGTAAAGAAGGAAGAAGAAGACGAGGACATTCACTATGCGGAAGCTAAAGATGAAAGCGACTCTGCCAAATTGTCTATTATTATTGATGCATCCATTCAAGACAATGCCGCTATGGATGTTATTCATAGTCAAGAAAAAATATTACAAAGTGAAACAATAAATATTGAAATGGCAAAAGGTCTAGATGATAAATCTGAGAAACATAGCAAAGAAAGTAGTTCACTCGTGAAAATCAGCGAAGAAGAAGACGAAGAAGATACAAAAGGGCAGCTACAGGAAGAACTTCCAAGTTGCTCGTTTAAAGATGGTGAAGCATCTCATGAAGATAAAGCAATAGATAGCATACAAGAGAAGAAAGAAACTGACGTTCAAAATACAGAAGTAGAGGATGAATCATATCATCAAGCCAAAGTAACTAAGCTACCTGAGGAGATACAAAATAATAAAGCAGAAATAGACGAAGAAATTTCAGAAGCAAAAATAGAAACAACTCCTGAAATGAATAAGACCATATTTGAAAAAATGCCTTCCGAAGAAGAAGTAGAATTATTAGATGAAGAAAAATACTTAACAGAAAAGGATGTAAAGGAGATAACCGAAGAAGAAAAAGCTAAATTACAACATGTATTTGAAGAAGAAATGACAAAAGTTCAGCAAACAACACAGGAAGATGAAGACAAAACAGCACCTCAGGTAAAGATAACAGCCGCAACAAAAGCAGTAAATGAGGAACATAAAGAAGTTCTGGACGGATTAGAAGCAGAATTAGTTACTGAAAAACTTGCTTACGAAAAAGAAAAACAGAAAACAGAAAACGAAAGGCAACCTGAGGAAGGAAGTTTACAAAAACAACAACAGAACGAGGTAGTTAAAAATATCAATAAAGCAGACGATGAGAAAGGGGATGTTGAGGAAAGGCGTTCTGATGAAGATGCAAGTTCACATAAACTAAAAGATGAGGTGGGTGCTAAAGTTAGCGAAGAAACCGAAATGCTTTGTCTGGAAGAGCAAAAAGAAAGCGGAAATGAAAGTCAAAAAGCAAATTTACACATTCATACAAGTGAGCCAGAAATACAATCAAAGGAAGAGGGAGATGAACTTAGCAGTGAAAGCAAAATACAGGAAGTTGAGAAAAATCAACAACGTGAAGCTGCAGTAAATTTATGCAAAGACGAAGAAGAAAAACTTCTTCTGGAAACGGAAAAGCAAGAAAGTGGAAAGACACACCAGAAAGAGATAGCTGGCATAAAAAAACAGGAAGAAAAGATAGAGCAGAAGAGCAAGGGAGAAGAAGATAAATTTTTCACTGATAATGAATACCACCAAATGGATAAAACCTTACAGGATGAAGAAATAGCATTACAAAAACTAAATGAAGAAGCAGATGTAGTACGAAAGGGAGGAGAACAAAATCTTGACCTAGAAAAGGAAAAGAAACCCCATGAAGAGGTAGAGAGTTTACAAAAGGAGAAAGAAGAAGCTGAGATAAAACATGAAGAGGAAGAACAAAAGTTTCTGCTGGAAAAAGAAAAGCAAAAAAGTGAAGAGAAAGAACAAGCGGGAGTAGAAAAGTCACTAAAACAGGAAGAAGAAGCTGGGACAAAACATGAAGTCGAAAAACAAAAGCTTCCCTTGGAAAAGGAAAAACAAGAAAGTGAAAAGAAACACCAGGTGGATTTAGAGAAGTTACAAAAACAGAAAGAAGAAGCTGGAATAAAACATGAAGATGAAGAACAAAAGCTTCTCCTAGAAAAGGTAAAGAAAGAAAGTGGAAAGAAACACCAACAGGAGGCCGAAAAATTACAAATACAAAATGAAGAAGATGAGATAAAAAGCAAAGAAAAAGAACAAAACCTCCTACTAGAAAGAGAAAATCAAGAAAGTGATAAGAAATTTGAAGAACAGGCAGATAGTATAAAAATATGCGAAAGAGAGGCAGAGATAAAACACGAAGATGAAGACAATCTTCGCACTGAAAAAGAAATGCAGGTCATTAAGGAAGAGTTCCAAGAGAAAGAAGAAGCAGTACAAAAACAAAAAGATGAAGCTGAGCAAAAAAGCACGGACGAAAAACAAAAGATTATTTTGGAAAAGGAGATGCAAGAAAGTAAAAAGGAATGCCAAGAGTGGACAGAGAATGTACAATTACAGAAAATAGAGAAAGAAATAAAACGCAAAGAAGAGGAAGAAAATCTGCGTATTGAACAAGAAAAACAAGAAATTGAGAAAAAGCGCCACGATGATGAAGCAAAGACAAAACTTAAAGAAGAGGAGGATATTCTTATCTTTGAAAGGGAAAAGGACGAAAGTGAAATGAAACGCCAGGAGGAGGCAGACATACATGGCAAAGAGAAGGATGAGAATCATAGCATTGAAAAAGAAAAACAGGAAATTAAGAATAAGTGCCTAGATGAAGAAACAGTATTACAAAAACAAAAAGAAGAAGCTGATATGAAACGCAAAGAAGAGGAAGAGAGTACTTGCATTGATGAAGAAAAACAGGAAATTGAGAATAAGCGCCAAGATGAAGAAGAAACACTACAAAAACAAAAAGTATTAGAAAAGATAAAACACAAAGAAGAGGAAGACAGGCTTTTAATTGAGATAGTAAAACAGGAAATTGAGAAAAAGCGCCAAGGTGAAGAAGCACTTCAACATCAAAAAGAAGAAGCGGAGATAAAAGGCGAAGAAGTCGAAGAGAGTGTACGCGTTCAAATAGAAAAAGAGGGAATTGAGCAAGAAAAACAGAAAATTGAGAAAAAGCGCCAAGATGAGGAAGAAACATGTAAAAAACTAAAAGAAGAAGAAGAGATAAAACGCCCAAAAGACGAGGAAACTCTTCGTGAAGAAAAACAGGGAATTGAGAATAAGCGCCAAGATGAAGAAGAAACACTACAGAAACAAAAAGTAGAAGAAAAGATTAAACACAAAGAAGAGGAAGACATGCCTTTAATTGAGAAAGTAAAACAGGAAATTGAGAAAAAGCGCCAAGGTGAAGAAGCACTTCAACATCAAAAAGAAGAAGCAAAGACAAAAGGCGAAGTAGGCGAAGAGAGTGTACGCGGTCAAATAGAAATAGAGGAAATTAAGAAAGAAAAACAGAAAATTGAGAAAAAGCGCCAAGATGAGGAAGAAGCACGTAAAAAACTAAATGAAGAAGAAGAGATAAAACGCAAAAAAGAGGACGAGACTCTTCGTATTGAGAAAGAAAAACAGGAAATTGAGAAAAATCGCCAAGATGAGGATGAATCACTACAAAAACTAAAAGAAGAAGAAGAGATAAAACGCAAAAAAGAGGACGAGACTCTTCGTATTTCGAAAGAAAAACAGGAAACTGACAAGAAGCTCCATGATGAAGAAGTAGCATTACAAAAACAAAAAGAAGAATCAGAAATAAAACGCAAAGAAGAGGAGGAGACTCTTCGTATTGAGAAAGAAAAACAGGAAATTGAGGAAAAGCGCCATGACGAAGAAGTCACATCACAAAAGCAAAAAGAAGAAGTAGAAATAAAACGAAAAGAAGAGGAAGAGACTCTTCGTATTGAAAAGGAAAAACAAGAAATTGAGAAAAAGCGCCACGACGAAGAAGTCGCATTACTAAAACAAAAAGAAGAAGCAGAAATAAAACGCAAAGAAGAGGAGGAGGCTCTTCGTATTGACAAAGAAAAACGGGAAATTGAGAAGAAGCGCCAAGACGAAGAAGTAGCGTTACAAAAACAAAAAGAAGAAACAGAAGTAAAACGGAAAGAAGAGGAGGAGACTCTTCGTATTGAAAAGGAAAAACAGGAAATTGAGAAAAAGCGCCATGATGAAGAAGTCGTATTACAAAAACAAAAAGAAGAAGCAGAAATAAAACGCAAAGAAGAGGAGGAGACTCTTCGTATTGAGAAAGAAAAACAGGAAATTGAGAAGAAGCGCCATGACGAAGAAGTAGAATTACAAAAACAAAAAGTAGAAGCAGAAATAAAACGCAAAGAAGAGGAGGAGACTCTTCGTATTGAGAAAGAAAAGCAGGAAATGGAGAAAAAGCGCCATGACGAAGAAGTCGCATTACAAAAGCAAAAAGAAGAAGCGGAAATAAAACGCAAAGAAGAGGAGGAGACTCTTCGTATTGAAAAAGAAAAACAGGAAATGGAGAAGAAGCGCCATGACGAAGAAGTCACGTTACAAAAGCAAAAAGAAGAAGCAGAAATAAAACGCAAAGAAGAGGAGGAGACTCTTCGTATTGAAAAGGAAAAACAGGAAATTGAAAAAAAGCGCCAGGATGAAGATGTAGCATTACAAAAACAAAAAGAAAAGGAAGAGATAAAACTCAAAAAGGAGGAAGAGATTCTTCGTGTTGAAAATGAAAGACAGAAAATTGATAACAAGTATCAAGATGAAGAAACAGCAATACAAGAACAAAAAGATCAAGCTAAGATAAAACGGGAAGATGAAGAACAACAGCTTATCTTGGAAAAAGAAAAGGAAGGGTTACGTAAAGATATTCCAGGAAAAATTGTTGAGGTAAACAAAAAAGTAAGGGACGGAAAGCCCGAAAATGAAAAAAAGAAACGTAAAGTAAAAACAGAAATCAATAAGGAGGAGCAAAAGCTAAGCTCCAAACCCACTTTTGATGATAAATTATATGAAACAGATAACAATGAATGCACCATCGTGGAAGGACTAAAAGAAATATCTAAGTTTAATGGTTCAATGGATAAATACAAGGTTGGTGAAATGGATGTCTCCTCTTTGAGTGACTCAAAATATGAGAGTAAAGAAAAACCTGTTTATATTAATTACAATAATAATGAAAATATTGAATTAGAAATGTTAAGGCCGCCTGGATATATTGAGAAAAGAAATGACCAAATAACTCGTACTCCTGCATTCGATTTAGAAGTACCGAGTAAAATGCCTATTACATATAAAGCCCAAACACTTTTGAATCAGGCTCAATTACGCTCTTCAGCGCCACAGTATTTCGAGAAAGCCCCAAGCTCTGAGTCAGTAGCAAAAAAGGATACAAGGCAAATTACTAAAGCTCTCAGTGAAACTAGAAGTACTTTGATAGAAAAACGTATAGGTGCGTCACGAGATCATAAACGAAAACCTGTATTTTCAACATATCTAACGGATAGAACAGCAGTTGAAAGTTCAAGGGTAAAACTGACTTGTAGTGTTTTGTCGTCCACTGATCCGACGATCACTTGGTTTAAAAATGGCGTTTTACTGGAAAATAAATTAAAATATCGAACAAAATTTGTAGATGGTTTAATTACACTTGAAGTACTTAATGCGGTTCCAAGTGATTCAGCTGAGTATACTTGTACTGTACAAAATGAGAGTGGATCAGTTAGCAGTTCAGCTAATTTAAAAGTATATCCTAGTTTTGAAGCATCACCCATACCTCCAACGTTTACAAGATCTATTCGCGGTTAGTATATCATGTAATATACTTTTTATTGATCTATATTATACATAATATATTTTGTTCTTAATATTATATAATGACTACTTTAGCACAAATATTTTTAGAGCAAGTAGTTTTAATTAACCAACAACTTTTTTTATAGATACCTACCATTTAGCTGAAAATGAACTGGTATTAGAATGTCGAATTCGTGGCCAACCTTTACCTACCATAAACTGGTTAAAGGATGATCGACCCATCAGTTCAAATGACCGGTATCAAGCTTATTATCTTGCTGATGGAGTATGCAGATTAGCTATAAACGCACCTACAACTGAAGATAGTGGAAAATACACATGCAAAGCGGAAAACTCAATGTGGTCAGACCAAATCACACATGTTGTCAATTTTACTGGTAGGTGGTAACAACTACTTAAGATATTTTATTTTTGCCTACTTATATCTTATTACGTTTTCTTTTTGTTTTAGGCAAAGAAAGTCGTCTGGGGCCTAATTTAGCTACTATAGAGAGGTCACGATTTAATCGACAAGTTTTAGAATCTAGGCGACCTCATTTCACTAATGTATTAAGTGATTATAAGGTGACTAGAGGTGGGACTATTGGCTTACAAGTAGAAATTAAGGGGTCACCAACCAGAGTTGAATGGTTACGGGAAGGTCACACTGTAACTGAAATTTACAGAAATGCTCATACCTTTGTTGAACATGGTTTGTATACATTAGCTCTTACAGACGTGACGGAAAAAGAATCTGGACTATATACATGTAGAGCTTGGGGTGCCCATGGAAATGTGGACATGAACGCAGCTATTACAGTCGTTCAGCCTAACGAGTTGGAAGGCAAACCAGCAATGATCGTAAGTCGACCTGAAAAGGACGTTCTTATTTCGGTCGGCGAGGATTTGAATATATCTTTCAGAGTGCAAGGAGAACCAAAGCCTAAAGGTATGTTTGTAATACGAATAAAATGTTCTCACAAGTATAATGTAATCCTATCAGATTAACTTATACTTAACATAAGCTTATACGTCATGGACATATCATAGAATTGATCGGTTCATTACACGTTCGAATATTTCATGAAATAGTAGTGTTCAATTAAATAGCATAGTATTCGTTTGCAACATCACGATGTGGTCTGGCGCGATCAATGAATAAAATCAGCGTTTGAGCGCTTGTAAGTTTAGCTTTACACGACTACTTCATAATATTGTCAATTTTTAGAGACTATGTCATAAAAATAGATTATCCCCAATTCGATGAGCTGTTGAATATGGGATGCATTATGGCGACGGAACTGAATCCGTATTTAAGCGAATCTGGCTAAGACATACGAGCTACATGATTAGAAACAAATTTTATTGCTGAGTATTGTCGTTTGGTTGACAAAATACCAAATTGTGTCGAAAATCGGGTATACAATTTACGCAACCAGAGATTTACGATATTTATGTTCACTTTAATTTTTACTGTGTTTTCTTTTAATTGCTCAACTCAGTCGTATAACGTCCTAACTTTAACTTTTACTTAGAAATAAAATTATGTATAGGTATTACTACCACGTTACTATGCGGATATGTGATTTTGGGTAATATTTTGTTTTTTACAGTCATCTTTATGAA
>DWOQ01000739.1:0-10520 GCA_018251115.1 Codatractus alcaeus
ATATCCGCCAGAATGTCCAAGGGCGGTAATCGCCCCAGGACTGTGGCCGCCTCGTACGATATGGTACGATAACCGCGGGCGACTCGGATTGCGATCGATATGACCTAATGCGAGTCCAACTCGCCAAAAGAGTTTCGTGTAATCGTCAATAAGATTAAGCAAATACGCCGTCAAAACACGTTTGTAGCGACTACAGTAACATACTTAAATACCGTATGTCGTAACAAAATATTACTATTTATATCACATTTCGCACGTGCACTGCAACAGCAAAATGGATAGTTTGGATTCTTATAGCAATTTTTTATTACCACGCTTATATTAAATACGTACAGGGTATCTGGTTTGAGTGCTTTGTAAGAATTGTTTAAACTAATTCTACATTTCGAAATAAAATTTATAAAAAATCATAGCAATTGATTTAGAGTAACCCACGCTTTTGAAACTATTTATTACTTTTTAGTTTGATTAACCATAAAAGCATGTTTTTACTTTTAATAAACTATAATTATTTTAGCCAAATCCAAAAAAAGAAGGAATTACTTATTATTTTTGTTAAAAGGAGATATTTTCAAAGAGGTCTCATTTTAATTTCAATGATATATGTATAACCTTATGTTTCGATGATACAGCAGAAAACTCAATAAATTTTCAATAGGAAATGGAAACGATTGAAATTCTGCTACATTTATGACAATCCAAGAGGTACTATGTACTATGTTGCGATTGAAATCGGTTGTATTATGTGTTTAAGGTAGTAATTATTATAACTTCTATTTTACTCCATTATTATTTGTCGTTGTAGCGATCATAGTATTAGGTACAGATTTTATTATATAACGGTTTACTCGTGATACTTTTTATTTGCCAATATTTCATACATTGCCGAGTACATTACATAATTAAATGTATGAATTTAGTTTCGTAGCTCACGCTCAAAATTTCAAGTGTTTACCTATTATTTTTCATAGTATACAGCACTGTGCTAGAGGGACTGGCTAGTGGAGCCATAGTAATGGGGCCTTGTTGGCAACCTTAAGGTACGGAACCTTATAAAACATTAATTTTGACGATCCGTATATCCATGATATCCCCTAAGGCTACCTTTCTAAACAGACACAAGTTTTCAGGTTCGCACACAACGTTCCAACAGCTTAAATTATTAAATTTATAACTTACGCAATTGGAACGATTGTATTCAATTTAATCCCTTGCGCTATTATTTATTTTAAAACGCTTTTCAAATCCCCTCAATTTAATCTGCACAAACTTTTTCAATAATGGTTAAAAAACGAGGAAACGTACACCAAAGTAACAATAAAACATACATATTCGAAAACTTTTTCCAATAACGACGCGATTTCACGGTTTTCTTTCCACCGCTTCTTACCTAAATATATTTTCGGTCATAAGCCGAATCGCTCACTCCCAGACCTTTCAAGTTGGCTGGGTAATCCGTCTTGAATATTTTACACAGGCTCGTGTATTATCCAGCTCAGCCGGAAGATATTAAACAAAGGTGTGATGGCCGTGTTTGCGCATGCTTGAATGATGTTTTTTGGGTTCGTTAACAAAAAAGGGTGTTAGCGGAACCCTTTTACTACGGCTATGCCTGTTACTGCTATTCACCTGTCTGTTGGTCACAGGGCTGTACCTTATGAACCGCAGTAGATAAATACATGAAATTATCACACAGTGTACATTAATTATGTCTTATATAACAAATAATAAAGATATTTTAAAATTAAAATAGAAGGTCTAAAAATAACAAATTAATATTACTTATAGAAAACCATGTCATCTGTTTTGCCATTGTAGCTATGTACGAGTCACATGAAGTATGATATCGTAATATTTAATTAAGACATCTGTAGCGTACTGTTGTAGCATACAAACCCGTTTTTATTTGAGGTATTTTGCTCGATGTTACTGACGGTGGCACGGAACCCTTCATGAGCGAGTGCGAGTCGCACTTAGTCTATTATGAAACAGAAATAGCAAATGGTCAGACAGCCCACATAGTAAAACACCACTGCTGTCCATTCACATCTGTAGTCAAACTCAAATAAGGTCGGATAGGGTCAGAGTCTTACCTAAGGTCAGCCAGAAGCTACCCCTGAGGACTAAGTTGCCATGCCTCATATACGTGTATCTTATTAGGATAATATTATTACTATGGCAGTAAGTAAACCTTAATACCTATTTCTATTACATCTGATCAAGACATTATTAAACTGTATTCGAGACTTCCTGTTATGTAGCGAAGTATGGAATGTACTCATTAACAATATTGGTTATCTGTTTGCGTTGTTATCAATAATTAACATAAAACTTTTGATCTGCATATAATTACAAAACAATGTGTCTAATAGGTAGCTTTAATGTTCTCTGTCCTATTTCAATAACTTCGCAGGAAGAAGTTCATGTCTCTGGATTTAATTAATTTGTCGTTCTTCCGGTGATCACTGCAAAGAAGTTTCTAGGCTGGAATAATGTGAGTTTACAAAAGCAAAGAAGCGAGTGTTTTTAATGAACGTTTTAAAAACATAAGCGAAAATGTAACAAAATGCACAATTTTACACAATGTTTTTAATCGACTTTAAAAAATGAGGAACTATGTCCCTCCTCCTATATAACTAAGTCCCTCCTCCTCCTCCTCCTATATTTACTAATATTTTCGACAATTGTGGACCGATGAATTGATTCTTCTTTTCTGCGATAAAGCATGATACACATAGTAAAGTTGATAGAGCAGGTTTTTTATTAAACAAAAGTTTTAAGTAGAAAAATATGCATTGCGATTTTAACGTCCTCGGCGTTGTTTTATAGCATTTGGTTTAATTATATACAAAAAACAAGATTTTGTAAATCATTTTATTTTGCATAAGTTGTCTTTACTGGCTAAGTTATTCTTCTAACATCCCAAGATCCCATGATTCAAGAGTCACATTTTACACATAACGGCGCATTCAATCGAACTAATCTAAGTTACAGTTCGATTAATTTTCATGCACGAGGAACAACTTAATCTGCTAAACCCTTTACATAAGGGGACATACACACTTATCGTACTCTAACGATATCATAGGCGCAGAATTTTTGTTGTTTTGCCTAATCATTTAAGTGGCAGAATTGGTTGGACTGAATTTTTTAATAGTGATCAATCAACGTTTCTATCAAAAAAATACGTCCCAACATCGCTGCGACAGGATACCCGGGTGTCGAAACATGATCAGTGCAACATTTTTTAAAACGAAATCCTATCAGCCTATCTGATGTTACTTCTCATCAGCCACTTCACCTGATATAATATGATCATTACCATCATTAACCCTTACCGTTTTTGTTTTTTAAGACTTTATCACCATTTTCTATCGCTCAACTGGGCAACGGTTTCCTCTCGCAATAAGAAGGCCAAGAGAAGATTAGACGATTTTTCTTTAGTTCTCTCAGAATTGTAGGTTTTCTCACGATTAGTGATAAAATAGTACACATTGTTTTGAAAAATCAGGTGTTTTGTATTTCAAGTTTTGTAATTCAAGTCTAGACTCATTATGCATGATATTCTTGATCTCAAACAGACGGAAATTTTTACCAGAAGTCTTCTAAAAATGCGTTGCCTCGCCTGCATCTTAACATAATAGGTGCACGACGCTTCACTGAAAATTACAACTAAAACCTCCATCCAACAAAGAGTAAAAAACGCCTTTAAAAAATAAAAGTGAGCTATAATTTTACACGCCATCTATTAATGGCCACGTGCGAGTATCTACATAAAGTATGATACCGTAATAGTTGCGATATCCGACGGTACTTGTACATGTTGTCCGTTACGTTTATTTGATATGTCTTAAATTATTCGTAATATTTGTAATTTGTTTATTATGTTGCTAAGAACCATGTAGTTTTTTACCTATAACTGAGGTGACACCTAGTTCTAATGTTCACTGTATAACTATATTTATTGTTTATGTTGGTGTACACTTTGTCAAATACATAAATATTTTTGGTAGATATTAATGACGTTGCTACTAACCCTACGCGTAAAATTCCGACTCGCACTTGGCTGAGTTTTCCATTTCAGTAATTTTCCTAATTTAACTCTACTGTTTGTGGAACGATACCCTTATGTGTACTATTCCAACATATGGTTTCATTGAAACTCGCTCGCAGGGAAATATGATTTACCCAATCTTGGGAACCCGAATATGAATTCAAATTAATTCATCAAATTCAAAAAGAGGTGTCTTAAGTTTGAAATATATGTCTGAGTACATGTTTCTGTGTATCTCTATATATTAAAACGTGAAGCAAAAACTTTGGACAAAAATTGCGCTGATGGATGAGTATGAAATTTGGCACACTTACAGTTTATAAGTAGGAGAAGTGCAGAACGCTAATGTTTTTTAATAATAATGCTTATAAACTGCATTAAAACAATAAATAAAACATTACACACACTACCACGCATTTGACAAACATATGTACTCTTTTATGTATGGTTAAAATCTTTGATCAAATTGAAAAGAAATTAATATAATTTGCCTTAAAAAATTGTCTATAGTCTTACTAAATGTCAGCAAGTTGTCAAAAAGCCAGATGAACTGTCAGATTGACAGAATCTTTGACAAAAGAATCTGAATAACGTTCAAATATACAAAAATATTGATTATGGTAGATTTTCAACCGCCTACGGAACCATTCGTATTTTGTAAATGTATCAGTGTGTAGTAATATCTGTGTGTAACCTATGTGTCTGCCTACAGCTTCTAAACGGATAAACCTCTTCTGAATGACTTTTTTATGAAATCTAGCTTGATTAGAAGTGTTCTTAGGTATAATAAAAAAGACAGTTCTGGCGTTCCCTCTTAAACCCCCTCCTTCCTTTTAACTAATTAAAGTAGTCTGACTCCATATTTGTAGATTATGTACGCATATATATTTTATTAGATACCTAAATAGTGTAGTTTTACAAAAAGACACAGTAGGTGGCGTTGCAATAATTCCAGGAATCTTGCAAACGCGCTCTCTCATTTTTTTTATTATTAAATTGTGCGAAGCCGAAGCGGGTCGCTAGTGTACGTATATAAAAATCTAGCACCCCTAAGTTACTGTCTGAATAACATAGTTGATTGGTTCGGCGTATTAAGTTGCGTGATAGGTCCCTATAAAGGTTTGTTTAGAATAGATCAGTTCGTTATTTACTTTTACCCATCAAGCCTTCAGGTCTATTTACAACTTCGAGTTTCCTAACAAGAAACTTCACAGTTCAGAAACTTAGCCACCTCACACCAGAGGCAATCAGCAACTTACACTGTGTTCTTATTAGTTTAACTATTTATTCTATCTTGTAAATTTAAAAAATATGGATTACAAATCGGATGTGGACAAGTATGAGTATACAAATATATGTCTGTGAGGTCAAGATCGTGTTCTGATCCGACAGTAGTATAGGGTAATATACTGCAAGTGACACAATGAATACTATGTGCCCCATAAAAACAAATATATTTAATAGAATCTCGTTAATTGTAATCGGCCCAATAATAATTGGCCAAATTTTGGTAAGTTAAACGACGATATCTTAATTAAATTTTAATGGTTGATATTAAAAAAATAGCACCAATGTCAGCGCCATCTATTGAGTGTATACTATGAATATCACATCAGTCTAGTCATTCAGTCTTAACGGCAACAGGCAAATGTTTATAGAATTTATATTGAGCTATACACATGCTTAATAATTAGCTTATTGTTTCATTTTATTATACGCTTATTTATAAGTGGCCCCGGTTGGTGATGTGTTGATTATTGCCGTGAATGGAGGTCGCCTTATACACATTAAGAAGCATCGCATGATCGAAAAGTTTATATAATCAGAACGAACAAAAATTAGCTGGATTCAAAGGTGAAGTTTTATATAAGCGTATAATATAACTTAGAAGAAACGGCACTAATTATCTATTATTACTTCAAAACTTGAAAAACACTAGGCCAGGTATAAGTTGCATCCGCACGAGTAAGGTTCCGTACCATCCTCATTAATATCAAGCAAATGACATGTGCAAATGACTGTTACTGATTTAAAAGTTTTAGTTTACAAACCAGATGGTAGGATATGATATAAATTAGATTTTAACGATCATCTGCAACCCTTGCCTCAACGTCCACAAGTAAAATTGAGCAACGTTATATCGTTAGATGGATTACCTAAGCTATATGCTGCGAGGTTACCAATTTCCTTTCGAAAATACAAGGATCTGCAAGAATTAAAAGCAGTGCTAACGTCTGACTGTCATTCATTTTATGATGACATTCCATTCAAACGTTGATTTTATACTAAGATCTAATTGAAAGATGATTCAAATTTATAATACTTTATGTGCTTTTTAGAATGATTATTGAGTAATTATTATATTTATCAGATGTTAAATACACTTAGTTTTAGCTAGCTAAGAAGTTTTTAAGCTTTTTTTTTTCGAGTTTAATAATATTTTTGTTGCGTTTTGTTAGTTATTTAATTAATTTTTCTATTTTGGTTTTTCATCATCATAAGACTATAGAAGCAAGGCTTCAACCAAAAGAAATAGTAACTTAATAATTTAATATTGCTTCATACGAATAGTTCATTTCTGTGTAATACTTTGTTACAATGAATACTATATTTTGGTAAAATCAAATATTTGATGGTCAAGACATATTGTTATAATGTTTAATATCGTTTGTAAGGTATTCATGGAGACGGGAATTATTTAAAACATTTTGATGATCATTTTCTTAACTTCATTTTTTCAAATAAAAAGTTGAAACACCGCATAAGTCTTTATTTTATAAAAAATAATACCGCATAAGTCATGTATGTATGTTTGTTAAAAGTGTCAAATATGACAATTTTAGCTAATTCTATCACAACTAACGTTAACCAATTCCTATTAAAGGATTCATTAAATGTGTATGTAAAATTTCATACGAAATATACAGTTTTTTTTCTCTCTTGAAAACTGACCAAATATGACTTGCGCGGTATTGTTATATAAGCGTCGATATTCAAACGACATAGAACCTTGTTTGTAGTCGGTTACAAAGTTACTATCGCAAACAGGTAATATCTTAGTTGAAGTGAGTGTAAACTGTCGAATGAGCTATGACTCATTGCGCTCGCCTTGGACGATCGATTGTCGTTCGTTGAGCTCGACAGCAGATGTGGGTTACCGGCTGGTGCAGGCTAAAGACCCTAACCTAACACCATGTTAATAACTGCGTAAACATATGCTAAATGTGTGTTTGTGCGCGCGTAAGTATGCACGCGTGTGGGCGCTTGTGTGTGTGTGTGTGTGTGTGTGCGCGCGCGTATGTATGTTTTGCTTATCTAGATCGCAACTGATCTTCAAAGTTAAACAACTTCGAACGCAGATGGAATAGATGGGAGACGTCTAGTACCTTAGTACGTCTAGGACGTTCCGCCCCGGTTGTTATTCTTAGATAATTGCAATTAAGCCTCACCCACACACAGGAATACCTCATCGTACAAAATTTCCATATCCACCGAAGGAGATATATAAGGCCAGTAGTGAATGCGTAACTTGCTCTTTCTTGTAGTAAATAAATATTTTGGGACAATTCACACACGGTCTTCTAATCCAAAACTAGACAGAGCCGAGCTATGGTAGCCAGACAACTGGCAAAGATACTTATATATTTCTAAATACAAATATATATGCACAATTTTATTATCTAGATGACATGGAACAAATATTCATACTCATACACAAATACTTGCTCTGGGTGGGTGGTGGTGGTGGTGGCTAATCGAATTCATAGCTACGATCACTAACTACTACACCAAGATGTCAGTCTAGTTGGTGAGTGATTATAACTCTACTTTAATATAGCCTGGAACATCTATACGTACATCTGTACGTACATAGGTACTATTACTATTTCCGTAATACTAAAGGTATTAACGAGCAAATCTTGTATATCTCGTAAACTCGAAGGATTTTCATGAAATTTAATATGCAGGGGGTTTCGGGAGCGATAAATCGATCTAGCTAAGTTTCATTTTTATAAAACGTCGCAAAACTGCTACAATATAATTAGAATACAAAGACGAATAAATTTCGACCACCTTCTACAGCTCAGGGGGGAAATCGAGCGGTGCTGAAACCAGAAGACCCGGTTCGAGTTCAGATGTCTCCAGTCCAATTATGGATGCTCGGTCTTCAGATGTGATTTCTTTAAGCATTAATGCTATAATTGACGTAACAAGATTTTGCCGAGACTTCCAGTAGTAAGTACCCTGACGTCCTGTATTAACAAATGTACTTACATATATCTTATTTTTCTTGTATCTCGTCAGGATGTTGCTCAAAAGTGTTGCTTCATTCAAGAACATCAGCTCACCTGAAAACATTTTTTAATGTCTATAGAACTGGTATGGGTAGCAATCTGGATCAAATTCAGTCATAATTCCTTCCCACTTATAGGTCACTTACAAATGTCTGTGACCGTTGACCACTCAACCAACAGGTGACCAGGTGGGGTACAAGTTTATTTGCTTCTTGTAACGAAATGCTGAAGCAATGGAAAACGTGGACCTGCATTTGAATAGTAAAAATAGTACGTATCGGTTTTTACAACAAAATCCAGCATGAGCATTAACTCATTCAGAAATTACATGCTCATACAGAACTAGTAAGCCTTGAGCATGAACCTTGAGAATCTAGAATGAGCATGGAACCCAGCGTGAGCGTGGAACAGTGAGTACAGAACGTTAGAACGGAGTAAGGATATAATGTTCGCTGCAATACGTCTTTACATCAATGTTCAATACGTCTATACTGGAATATTTGTCACACTATTATTAAACTATAAGTTTAAAGAAAATCAACTTATCAAACAATAGTCAATTTTGTAGGTAACTATTGAAAACTGACAAAACATTTTTCATTATTATAAAATATTTCCTTGTAAAACTCATTAAAATCGGGATAGAAAATAACATGCAATGTTTAAATTAGAAATCAGAATCAACACGCATGCCTCACGCAAAACACATTAGTTAGTCAATAAAAACAGCTGTTTTATTTTAAAAGATATATTATACCTCTATTTACTTCACTTTTTACCAACCTCCGGCCTTTGCGATCCTTTAAATTATCCAGTTATTTCATATTAATAAAATACGTCAATTCCATTGAAATCAATAATGGAAAGTATCTTAATATATAAATTGAGCCTTCTGCTTGTGTATTTTAATAAATGTTATTTAAAATGTATTATACAGTAACTTTCGACCGTTTAATAATACGAGTAGATATCACCACATTTATCCTGAATCGCACTATAAAGTAAGTTTTACAAACACTAAGTTTTACAAACATCCTCCATCATGTAATCTCAAGCAAGTCTATTATTTAATAATTAAAGATTGCCTTTTGCCATAATTCTAAGCGCGGAAGAAACCTCTATGGCTTATATATAGACATTATTGCCGCAAAACGACGTAGTTTGGGTGGGCATATAATCTGGTGAAAAACTAGGGGTAACTTCATCAGAAGCTTCAGAGACCACTAAACACAATATCGTGAAATTCATTTGATATTACATTACTTTAGTGTGATGTCGTGTGATTTAAATACAATGTCCATAGCACTTTCTCCATTCGTCCATTTACTGTTCCTTCGCACCCTTTACTCTGCCAAAACTGCTTGAAAATACAAAAAACCATTGTCATTGACCTCGCGCATATATGATGACGAATACAATAGAGAAGTCAAGCTGGACTTCTGGTACTAGATTGCTCATTTTTATAAATTATTACTTGAAACCTCATTGAAAAAAATTTTAGTCAAGAACATTCTTCAACATACTACTTCTAAAATTAGATGGTTTAAACACATGATGTTTTCAGCTTTATTCATATATTATTCATTTATTGTATTAGTACAAACAAAAATACCTATAATTTCATTCGAAGTAAATTGATATAACAATAAAGTTTTATAAAATACAGAGACGTGCTCGAAAGCCTATGGAAACACGACAGGCGTGCTTGGCCTAACAATGGATTTCAAAAACTATTGTTCTCGACTCCCTAACGACTAGTACAATGTGGAAACGCTTAATATAATCAACCCTTTGTAAGGTTCCTGTGTAAACAATAAGTTATCGAGACTATGAAGCTAGAATATAATCCTTTACATGTCCTCCCTCATAAGTGTGTGCTATATCTTGTAAGACGCGTGTGGAGTGTGACCATTCTAACCTCGTACAGAGCGGTTTAATAATTTTCCTTCGTTCACATTTCTTACACAAATGCCAAAAATATTCTTCTTAATTTGCAGAAGCAATTGAGCAGTGATACGTTATGGAATGGTTGCTTCCGACAAGATTCCTGCATACTTATTTGCATGTTATTTATGTGTACATTATAGACCTGAAGAGATTGTTGTTTATTCTTGCGAAAGCGCTAATCTATAAAAATAGAAGTCTGAATTGTAAAAATCTTGAATTTTAAC
>DWOQ01000740.1:0-10520 GCA_018251115.1 Codatractus alcaeus
TACGTCTCTGACGTTCCACACCTTCAAAGTAGAACACAGCGCTTGATACTAAGACAGAAATATTGATGGTGCTGCTCCGGCCAACCACCAACGGATTAATCACCCTTAAATATTTAATATAATCGAGTTGTAAGAACGAAAAATGACATTATTTTATGATCATAGCCACAGAAGGATTCCTTGTGTCATGGGTTCCATGTACACACACTATACGCTAACACCCAGAACTAGTACAAAGATCTAAGTTAATCACTTACATTTCCGGATTTCCGGTTATCGGAATATAACCGGATCGGCATGTAGCATACCGCCACGCTCTTCGTCGAAACAATAAATGTTATATTGACCTGTTTTTTATATTCAATCGGAAATATGTAACGCAATGTATATTTTCATCTGTGATACAATTTTATAGTCATTTTACGGCGGTACGTACGAGTTAAGCCACCTTTACACACTCCGCTTAACACCTCTGGAACAGGTGTCGTGTTATAAACTCTTTATGGGTGTAATATCCGTTAAATTAGTTTTATGTGCATCACTACTGAATGAAGAATAAAATGAAAGTAAAACGTGACAGAGTAAAAGTGACAGAATTTGTTGATCAAACAACATCAACACTATGTTATGATAAAGGGTTAAGTCTACGATTACGTCGTCGTCTTACGATATCGTTTAGACTAGATTGGAACAGTGTTATCCTACGAAGTTATTTTTGAACTAGTTACGTGTATTTAAAAACAGTGTTCCCAGGTTCATACCCTTCCCTAGGTATAGTGCTTATTCTCATTCTACTTCCCCTCGTAAATAATTTTCAGCAAAAACAATTTTCAGCATATATGACGGCGCAATCGAGGTTGGATCTTCGTTATTAGATTACCAAATTTGATAAATCGCCTTAAAGTTTGTCTTTAAATGGCGTATCATCATACTAAAATATTCCTAATTCCATTGCTTCCATAGAATAGCGGGTTCAATATAAGAAACAAACGACTCTTCAGATTTATTATATAGGTAGGTGGTCACTAACCCTTTCCCCGCGTTTTAGGTCCGGCTTATATTAGGCCAGGTTTGGATACATCCTAACCCAAACTTATTAACTAAGCTACGGCATCCACAGCACATCAAGAAGTGTAAGCGTATTAGCTAAGCCCAACGTCTTTCTATATAAATATACCAACAAAAACAGAAAAGAGGCATAAACGTCCTTATACTTTATGAATATATTACACACAACAAAATGCCACATGATTTTTTCAATGCCAATTGAAGCGATAATTCTTAGCTCCAGCTCGTTTAGTAAAGGAATAAGTCACGTAATATAAAAAAAAAAAACAAAGTTGATTTACATGTCGAATGTAAAACATTTCTTTCTGAGCGTCACGTTTTGCTTTTTTATTTAGATAAACTCTTTTTATTCCGTATGAAAGAAAGAAAGAAAACATGAAAGTATTTATTCGCGTTACCTTTGTAATTTAACGTATAATTTTGTTTTTACAATTCTTAGAAGTAACTTGAGCATGAAAGTATTCAGAATGCACGATATCGACGTATGTATGTGTTGTTAGTTGGGTATGAGATACGTTTAAATAGTTTGCTTTTAATTTTCCAACTAGTCAAGAATTTGTGACAAAAGTTTTCATTCCTTCAAAAAATCTGCTTTTAAAATTATGTACATGGTTTGGGAAGTACTAGGAGTTTTTGTTATTTAGACAATATTGTATGAAGTAAATAAAAATGCACCTCCACCAATCCGCACTGGAGCAGCGTGGAGTATGCTCCAGGCCTTCCTCAATAGTGGGGAGAGACCCGTGGTCAGCAGTGGCAAACAAAAAGGGAAATGAAAATAAAACATTAAAAATTGGAAAAGAAGACATTTATTATAAAATGCCAATTTTCCAATGAATACAGTATGCAGTATTTGAGTATCAGGAGAATTAACAACTAAATAAACATTTGCATGCAATTTTCAACCTATGTTCTGTTTTGTTTTAATTAACGATTGTAATATTTTGTGTTTGTTTACAATTTAATTTGATTTAATCAATTTTGTCATTTGTTTATATAATAAATTAATGCGGTTTTTTCAAATGATATAATAATTGTAGTTGTAATGTCGTACGAAGGTTTTTTATTAATAAAGAAGTATTAAATGCGCTTGATGTCATGCAGTCCATTTGATGATAAGGGGCCTCTGCGATTGGAATAGGATTGGAGTCTTCAGAGATTGGCCATCGATGCATTGCTACTTTTAATAATGAATACAAACCACGAACGATTGTATCGTTTTGTCAAAACAAAACATGTATGACTTTCATCCTCGACCCTCGACTGTCCTCCTGCTGGGCACGAATCTCAGAATGTGAAAGATTCAGATTATATTCCATCACGCGTACTAAGAATAACTGGTGGATTTCCATCTCAGTTTGTTTGTGTTTTCTATCTTTCCTCGATCAAGTAATAATCTGGAACCTAGGGGATTCGAGGCCTGAACTGCAAGAGTACCAGTTAGGGGGTTTTCATTATATTCTTCATTTAATAATAACATAAACATACAAAAATGTAGCAGTTAAAATTAAAAAAGGCGTTAAAGTCAGAGAAGAAGAGGGAGCCCAATGGTAGGCTGAGGTTAGGTTATGTTAGCCGATTCCATGACGCGTTATACAATATTTCTGTTCTGTTGCATTAACTTGTAGCTACAACTTGAAATTGTGAAAGAATGTTTAGAATACTTGGATATTAATAACGTAAAACAAAAAGATACTATTCAAGAATTAGAAGACATTTTTACCTTATATTTGTTTCTCAAACCTTACCGTGGAGAGAGTATTTATCGGCAGAGGAAAACTAAACACAACATCAAAATATTTTTATCTTCATATAATTCTTTGCATTATTCTCTAAACGTCACCAGTTACACACAAGTATTAGTACCTCTTGTTAATACTTCATTAGTTGACATGAAACCTACATTTCCCCGTAAAACTTGTTACATAACAATGGATCGCATGTACAGTAGCGACGTAATTAACAAAGCATTTTATGGGAAATCCCTATCAAGTTTTTACACGACTCACCTATTTTTTGTCCTCATTAATGTGAAGAATTATTCATTAGAAAAATATGTAACAGTCATCCGTACGCATATTTTATATTGCGTTTTGAATATAAATTCGTTAATATTGCTATTCAACATATTATTTATCTGATATAAATGATATTATCATATTATCACTAAATGCGATTAAATTCAAGTCTATGCTAACTTAATTATGTTAAGTTTTTCCTTATATATTCCTTAAGTAACACTTATAGGAACTTAAGTATTCTGGTGTGAAGGCCACGTCCTTAAAACACACTTAGAGAAGAAGTCCACGAAATGTCAAGAAAGTTAGAGACGTAATAGACGAAGTCACTAAATTGCTTTCACTACTACTAAATTTACTACTTTGGACGTCCTTTACTTAAATTTATCACTTCAATAGTATTCCTGTGGGTAATCGTACGTTGCAAAATGGCAAAATTAATGGCATTGTTATAAATAAGTTATTTTAAAATTCATATTTCACTTTTTTTGTTGTTGTAGCGGCCACAGTAGTTCACATAGAAGTTTATACAGTGAAAGAAGAAAAAAAGTGCTTATCACGGTTTATAAGATGGACGGCACAGCCTTAGAGATAGGGCCCCGTTGGCACCCTTTGGGATAACCCTAAAATACATTAAAGTATAGTATTCGTGGCTACTATTTATGGGATTAGACGAGTAACAAATTGCATGCACGCACCCCACCCGTCACGTATCGTTAAACTGAAGCGGAACATTAATATCGCTCCAAATAGAAGCTACTACCATTCAGTTAATATACGTATGAACAGTAAAAGAAACCTTATGGTTCGATTCCGGCAATACTGCTAAGCTTATTCTAACAACAGCAGTGTTATGTGCGTTTGTGTTCTAGTTTGAAGAGCGTAGCAAGGAAAATTCTCTTTAAAGTGTAAGGCATTTCCTCTCATTATAACCACGTAAATAATTCAAACCGGATATAGCATATATGATAGCGCATGTTGAAAAAAGCAGGACTATTTTAGATTAAAACTAACCCTTGAAGGCGTTCCGTTTTAAGCAAAAAATATTTTACCAAATCGGTTTTTTTTTCGTATAAAGGTAGGAAACGAACATGCATTCCACCTGATGGTAACTGGCGAATGCCGCCCATGAACATAAGTAATCATCCTTAAGTACAATTAAATCATACCTAAGTTTGATCACATATGCGTTGCTACCCCTGAACACTAAGACGTTCGCCTCGTATTTAAATATGGCCGGCAACCGTGCCTCTACAAACCGAAACACAGAAATTGCTTCATTGCTTTATATGGGTGGCGGTGGTATCTCCCCCAGGTCGAACCAAACAAGTTCTACCACCTTCAAAACTCACATGTTCACTAATAGGCATTCAAAATAAGATTTATGGGCAGAGGAATTTCTAAGCGGAACATCCTTCGACCTTCCATTCATTATAGCAACACGTCCCGACAAAACAAACAGAGACGTAGGATCCCGTTTGACGTTAACAAAGTCATGGTAAACAAAAACGTTTGATACTCTATTTTATGGTATCTAATTCATATTCATTATTTGTCTTATGGAATTTAATTATTATCCTACACGCGAATTATGCGATGAGATTATTAGTCCAAAGTAAACTGAGTTAGCATTGAAATGTTCTCTTAATATTTACAAAAAGGCAATCATAATAACGTTTGTAGGTATAACAAATAATTTTGTTGTAACGCTAAGCGCAATATCCTTCGACCTTTATTCATTAGGACAACACGGGGTTCCGAGTCTGAGCAAATATTGAGAACCGGACGATCCCGTTTGACGTTTACATAGTCACAGTAAACAAAGACGGTTTGTAATCCGATCTGATTATATGTAATTAACATTCTGTACGTTACGAACAGTCTTATGTATTTCTCGTACATATCGTATATAATGTTCATTTTGTAACGAAGAAATTCTTAGAAAATGCATTTGAACATACTCTAGGGGTAGAAACGTGTCTGTCGTCTTTCTCAGGTAGGACTAGCCGTATGCATGCTCGTTTTGTTTCTTTTATATCAAAATAAAAATACAATATTTCCAAGTGCTGGATTTGTATAAAACATATAAAGTCATAAAGCTAAATGGCTACAAGTTAAATTGAGTGAGCGATATGTCGTGTATTTTGACGATTTGTTTGTTAGTTGTATCATGTTCGTGTCATTAAATATTTTGTTACTCTAGAAGTAATTGTTAAAATGTGTACCTTTCATTTTTAGTTTAAACTTTCTTTTGAAATAAACCTACGGTTATATGTAGCTACTATAACATTGTCAATAAATTTATATTTAAATCAAAATGTATGGTAATATTAGTCCGTTATGCTGAACGCAATAAGCATAAAATCAAAAGATATTTTAGTAAGCTTCAAATTCGTTTATAAAATTCTTACAAAGCACTAGCAATATTGGGTTTCACGAAACACGTTGTAGTTGATTCACGATTTACCCCAGGGCTGTCGTTTTGGTATTTAAGTACAATTAATTCCCCACCCATATTTAAAAATATAAATTTATTGCAATTCATATACTTTTTTCTACATTGCATTAATATTTATGTCAGAAGTTTAAATGAGTAATTGTGGTAATCATTATATTTATGAGTAGACATATTTATTAAAAGTAGAGTTAAACATTATTAGTTATGCAAATAAATATATGCAAATGTTTTAATACAAAATACACGTATAGAGTAATACACTTATTTAAATTTCAATCATCTGAAAAATGGATCAAATATTTGCTACGCAAACTAAAGTAGGATAGTATACAAAAACTTTTACTTTTCTCCAGTAGTGGCTCCACTTTTCGTAAATACATCGCAAAAGGAACACGAAAATGCTTTTACTTACACTTACGCATCGTTTGTGAGTTATATTGTGAAAATGGGACAATATTATTCCTTTACTTCTTGATGATTAAAAATAGAATATGTGATCCATATACAGTCAGTAAATCGTTCCAAAAGCGTTTAAATATAAGATTATTAAAATTTTAAAAACTCAATCTAAATTTATGTTTAAAAAATCTTATTTATTTTCTTTAGTTTATTTAAGAAAAACTTTTTTTAAATATTTAGCCACAATATTAAATAAACGTCTAAAATAATATGATTGATTAATGCAATATTTTTAAATTATATCTTCATGTACACAGTATAATAAGCTTCAAATTGAGTAATAACCTGGTAATACGTTGGAGAGAGACAGTTTGCTGGCAGTATTTCATGAAGTGAAGACGGCTAAGCTATGAAATCTCTCAAGCGAAGAGCGCCCTCAGGCTCGAGCGTGACTCTACACTAGAAACTAGAGTCTAGATGTTCTTAAGATGTTAGATTTCTACTTTACGAAGATAGATATTTAAGTGTTGTAGGATTTATACTTATGACTTCTTACTTACATTTAGTGACTAAGAACTTTTGACGTTTTATTTATCTGATATTTTGTTTCAGATGTTCAAGTTAAAAAGTCTTATGTTACTTACGCTTATCTTTGTAAATATTTTGGCTGAAACAGTAGTTTTATACAAAACCCAATCATAAAATTTTGAATAGGCATATAGGCATCAAACTATTACTTTTTTTCTAAACGAGGCAAGTCTAAAGCTCCGCAGTAACTTAATAAACATAGTCACGCATCACGTCTTAGTTTTTGCAATATTTTTAATTTGCATAAGAATACACTACATACCAACATTGTTCTATTGTTCTTATGTTGGATAAAATCAATACTGTTAAGAATTAATTTAATTAATTATTAATTTAATCTTTGTCGATTAATTTAATCCTTGTCTAAAACCTGTCTCATCCAACACTCTTACGTCAGAGTACATATATCAAATATGAACATTGTTTAGCGAAAGAACAATAGCATAAAATATGTATATAATGTTAATGAAGCATATAGTTAAAACTGTCCAAGTGCGAGTTGGATTTGTGCACTGAGAATTACGTGTTTTCGATTTGCCAAATAAATGTGCTTTAGTGTCACTTCAACAAATTTTTGTACGTGGTTTACTTCGGTTGTGTTTCTTTTACTTATAAAATAAAAAATGTGTGTTGTATGAGAAACTCTTAATTTTTAATAATTAGCAGATGATACATATTATTTGTAAACATGCTCAAAAACGTTGAAATGATAAAGCTTCTTAAATTTAGGAGAGAAATACTTACGGATGGAGAAACATCAATTAGTCCACAAACATTGGTTTAGTAATATCGCTCATAGCATGCACGTGTAATGTAGTAAAAGTGTGTACGGAGGCACGAACATAGCGACATACTATGAAGAAGAAATGTATCGGAATTATTATAACATATTGCATATATAAGGAAACTACAATAAGTACATTACACTCTTGCCTAAACATACCCAATATTACGTAGTCTGTATTGTTAATGACAACATTGGTATCGCATAACAGGCTAAGTTGTATAGGGTTGCCGTAGTTAACTCAAATTTTGCACGATGGTACTCCGAAAAAGTAAGTTTTCGATCAATGGTATTTTTTTTAAATATGCAAGGCAATTAGTTTGTATGAAAGTCCTGTTTCAAAGATAGACAAACAGACAGGATATTTAAATGTATTTTATATGTAGATAAATACGAATGATAACAAACTTACAAAAAGTTATTTTGAAATCCAAGGTGGATGAACTTAGTTTTATTTGTACTAGCTAGATGTAAAAATACATTATGAAGGATAGCTTTCGGCGAAATGCTGAGGCTGCCAACCCTAGCGCAATATGACTTATTTGATCGTGACTAGACGATTTAGTTTCAATAGGAAAGTTATTGGCCGCATATTTATTTGAATACGTGAGCGCTTGCACAACTCGGTTGCCATTATATGCATACTAGACTTCTGTCTGGCTCTGTCGGTGTTTCTAAGAGAGTGGAATGAAATGGAACGAAACGGCTGAAACGTGGCTTCATTTCAGTTCAATGGCGTGTTTTTATTTGTATAAGTCTACAGGGCACTTACAAATTGCCAGATAAGATAATTTCCTTATACTATTACCGGGTAGGAACACGAAACTGAAAGATAAAGCAAAAAACTGAGCGGGTGTATTTTCTTTGTTTCTTTTTGTTATAGGGTTCCGTACCCAGAACATAAATTATACGGAGGCTCCCCTGTCCATCTGTCCTTCTGTCACAGAACTGTATCTAATTAACAACAAATAAAAAATATATTAAAATAGATGCTTGCAAAATAAATGATACCTAGCAAAATTCATGCCATCTATTTTGCGACTTCGATCACGTGCAAATACACACATAAGAAGGGGGACATCGTTATATTATTATGTTAAGATGTCTGACAGCATTTGTATATGTCGTTTTCTGCTATATACGTGCTTTATTCGATGTATTTAGCTCTTAATGACGGTGGTACGGAACCTGGTGTTTGAGTCCGATTCGCACTTGGCAATGTTTTTTGCATTATAGTATACTAATATAGTAGTATATATAGTATTATAATAACAAAACTTTTACCCTATATATGTTATGGAGACACTTGTTTATTAGTAAATTTTATCTCCGTACTACGTATATATATGATTTTAACATGAGTATGCAATTCACCTAATAAGTAAGATAAGTAAGTAAGTACATTCGTCCAAAGACATCTGTTATCAATCACTCATAGAAATGGAGTCCCATTTTAGGTGAGTCACAGATACGATGCTGCCTCATCGCACCTCATCTGACTCAGTTGGAATGCCTCAAGTATCTCTATCTTACCCCACCCTTCAAACTAGAACACAGTAGCCCTATGCATTAATATGTACTGTCAATCAATCCTATATTTTAGAATGATTAGGAGCAGTTTAATAATACCATTACAAGTGTATGCACTTTAGAAACATTTATTCGTTTACCTAAATCCTAGACATTCCTATTCAAAATAAGACGTCTTCATACTAATAGCTTCACAATAGTAATCCTTGTATGGGAGTGGCGTGGATACATACCAAGACGAATAATACACAAAAACTCAGACCCGGAACAAATATCTAAACTCATCACTTCGATTCCTATCTAGCCGAAGATCGAACCTGGGACCACTTGCGTGTCCACGTGGTAACTGTACTATGGAAGTTGTCAATTACCTTCCTATTGAGTTATGATCCTGAACTATTCCATCATTAGTAGATGCTAATCCTGATCGATTAAATCAAACAAATGTTTCATCAACTGATCAGAATTTTTTTATGGCCAATGTTCATAAATTGTGGGGCTAATCATAGTTATATACATATTGTAATTGAAAGAATTTTAGTTAAAGATTTTATTAATTGAATTAATAATCATTCATTGTAGGGTTGTATTATATAAAACGTTCATTAACTTACTCGATGTCAAAACCTCATTACATATCAAATGCTTATTGTCCGCTTAACAGCAGGGGTTGGTAATATATACGGCGACCCGTGGCGAAGCGGTCAGTATATTGGACTCCTATGAAAATGGTTCTGGGTTCATTTTAAAATCGAGCGTTTTTGAATTTGTTTTTGTGTGTGTTCATGACACCCAAGACGTGGTAATATTAATATTCCTGGAGTACTTCCTTTCTAGAGAACTCCAGCAAAAAGGGAGCCTTCAAGGCATGTATTTCCTGCTTACCTATTTCTTTCCATCCCTTAGAATTTCAATAGGATGGAACAAATGAATTCAAACTTTAGCAGGACCCGTAGCCATTTTTACCCCAATTACTTGTCCTCTCTCATGTATACTTTGTTTCCACTTTCCTTAACAAGTCTTATTTGTGAATAGTACGTAAATTGTACAGACAAACTTATTCCTCAATTTTTTAATAATATTTACTTGGTACAAACTAACCATTTGCTTGTAGTTTCGGAGTGCAATAAACTTTGCATTGTGAATCATACCTTTGTTGCTTGAGTCAATCCTAAGTTCAGTCTAACTACAGCGAGTATCGCAGTACAAAGTTAGGTACGGGGTAACAAAGCTCCTAAGCCTTTTATGGAAGCCTAATGGGGTAATTTTAGGATTTTATTTATTTTATCTACTACCTTTTTTGTTTTATTGTAGTTTCAATTATTCATTAAGATTGTATTTAGTGTGATAATATGTATAATTAATGTAATTATATTAAAATGTGAAATATTCGTTAAAAACATTTGGGGATTTCGCAGTTTCCTCATGATGTTAAGCATTTTTTACTAAGAGCTAATTATTATATCCTTTGTAAAATATGTATACGAAATGTCTTTGTTATTCGTTTCACTTATTACCAACAGTAACTTAACGTTAGCATTGATTAATTACGAAATAATGAATCTCAGCCATTGTTTTCTATAAAACTTTACAGAACGATTAGACAGGAAATGGTCTTGTTATGATTTCACAAAAACACACACATTTGTGCCTGTTGCAAATATTTGTTCATATA
>DWOQ01000741.1:0-10517 GCA_018251115.1 Codatractus alcaeus
ACGGGCCGCCGGTCGCCGTCACGTTCGACGTCCTGGGGTGGCGGCGCGCTTGTGTGTTCGGCGCGCCCCATCGGCGATATTGGGGGGTAGAAGACCCCCCCCCGAACTTAACTTAAAACTTAAACTTAAATGTTAATAGTATTAACTATTTTTATCTCTTTTCTATTAAATAGTTTATTTGAATTTACATAAATAGCTGATACTTGTAACCTTATTTCATTTTTATGTTTTTAGTCACGTGAACTAACATATACATTGATAATGAGTAGGTATAATACCTTTTGTTTTTTTTTTTTTTTTTTTTTAGGTATAATACCTACAAGGCGTTATTCCAACTGACTCATCATCGCTTAGCCCAAACCAAACAGACAATAGAAATTTGATATTTGGAGGGTGTTAATTTTATACAGTAGACAGCATCGTATAAAAGGGAATTTCTCGAAATTTTACACCTATAAAGGGTAAAGGGTTACGAAATTTGTTAAGGGAAAGTTTATTTATTTTAGAACCTTAATACTTCCTTGCTTCAAATACATAAATAAGTATACACTCACAAGAGAGGCTGATTACAATACAGCTATATTATAAATAATTATCTAAATAAAATATGTATTTTTCGAGTTCTGTCTATTCCACCACAAAGAATGCTTATAAGTATTTCAAATTCTGCATGCACGAAACTTTTCAAAATATGTTTTTAGGATTTAGGTCGTTTTTTTTTTGTATTGTCTAGTTCCTTCTTATTATGTAAAGAAGCCCCTTCTCAGTAGGATAATAATGTATGGACCACTTCTGTAGTGAAAGCCAATAAACGCCAATATATTATATACTCCTTACACCTATACACTCTTTACAGTCTGTCTATTGTCGAGCATAAACCCCTAGTGATGCTGCGTCACTGCTTTTAATAAAATACATTCGAACGTGGTTTGCGTACTACCCGCAGACACGACGTGTTGCCAGTGGTGATGGGCGCGCGTGCGCACGAGTACGCGGCGGTGGCGCCGCACAACGCGTACGTGCACGTGGACGAGTTCGCCGGCGCTGAGGAGCTGGCCGCCTACCTTCGACGCTTAGACGACGACGACCACCTCTATAACTCTTACTTCAAGTGGAAGGTGAGCTATACGGCTATGTTTGTCGGGGATGTAGTTAAAACAAGTTATGAATGCACTAGTAACACTGCAAAAATTAGAAATCGAATCTAAAGAAATCCATAGGATTTTACTCGACTTGATTAGTTGCTGTTGGCCATAGTGGCCTTGATAGCTTTAGCTACATTGGGTTTTTTAAAGCGAGCCACTGACGGGGCTCAAGTTCGGAGGACAGAATAGTATGATCGGGAAGGGAGGGATTGTTTTGGGTCCGATTTCCAGGTTCTTTGACCATTCGACTTCGCTAGAGAACGTTACGAACCTAGCCAAGTGCGGGATTCCTGGCCGTCCACCTCTTATTCTATTAAGATTGCGGCTAACAGAAGGGCACCTCCTATGATGTACCGACCTCGGCTTAGATCAGTTACGCTTATGTGGGGTACTGGTGAGTTACAATCCATCACTCGGGGATACCGTGTGGCGGCCGTGTCGTTGTGCTGTTCAATCGTAGCAACAGTTCAATTTCGACCCTTCACCACTAGGTCAGGAGTTTGTATCCAACACAATTCCGCAGTTAACTATGTTACGAGGGAGCCAAAATTATATTATATTTTATGTCCAGGGCACGGGGGAGTTCATAAACACGTACTTCTTCTGCCGGGTGTGCGCGATGGTGCACGCGAGCGCGCGGCGGCAGCGCAGCGCGCACTACACGGACGTGCAGGCGTGGTGGCGGGACGGCGCCTGCACGCGCTCTGCGTGGCGCGCCGCCGAGCCGCCGCCTGCGCCCCGCCCGCCGCGCGCCCCCCGCCCCCTGAGAGACCGCGCGCCATAACGACCATAACCATAAACAACGGTCACTCTCGTCTGTCCACCCGATGGCGTAGCACGGGTAAGCACCCGGTGCGGATCCCGATTTTGCCGCTCTTTCATTTTTTAAATGAATAACAAATGATGCAACATAGATTTATGGAGCAACATCAAAAAATGACGAAAATAACTTTTTTTACTACCAGTGAAATGCCGCTCCCGAGAAAGTGCCGCCCGGGGCGGACCGCAAATGCTACGCCACTGTTTCCATCAATTTGCGCGTTGCTCGTTCCTAATTGAAGCGGATAATTGCCCGTTGTTTCCCGCAAACATCCATTATAAATGTCATACATAGTAATTTTGAAACTGTGTCAACCTACCTTAATACGTAGAAATGTATGGGGACGTTATCGTAGGCAGCTTAGCACTTGCAGTGCAAACGCCATCTGCACGAAGCGTAGGCAACCACACCCAAGACACCGATTGACACGTAGTTCCTTAGTAAAACACTCTCGTAACTTTGTTGAATGTGTAGTAAATATTATGGAAATTAAAATTGATCCGTTTGTAAGTTGAAGAATTTGCAATAACTAACATGTTTTTGCGAATATTCATATTTTATTCACGTATCTTACATAGCTTGCTATACGAGGTTTTAGGGGAGTATATCGCACAATGGTAATTTTATTACAAAATGCGTTTCTTTTACATCAAGATCTAAAATGTTAAAACATACATAAACAAACATTTTATCTTGCTTGCAAATACCAATAAATGTCATTTCAAGAAGTCACATTACTCATGGTAAGAACCTTTTCTATAGCACGCTATATAGCACTACGTGTGACGAAAATTAAGCTTTATGAATAGGAAGAAATAACCGCTGGACGGCATATACTAAAAATAGTTAAAAGCATTTTTTTGATCTGTCGTCGTGTAAATATCCATCAATCTGTGATGGAGAGAGTCAGCTTGTGAAGATATTTACGATAGCCGCTCTTATTTTTACCCAGTGTACAAAATCGCATTAGGACAGTGCATTTTGCATAAAATTTCGCACAAATTTACAGGTTGTTTTCGTACATTATATTTTCAGATTCTTCAGCCATACCTATATAAAGCAAAGTAGGTACGACTAGAGATATACATATATTTTAAATTTAAGCGTATTTACTTGGTTCATTTATATTCAAGTGTTTCGCAACGAAATCTACAATACTAAAAAAAAAATTGTATATCCTCGTGGCGCCCAAAGATTTTCTAGCTTATCCATTACTATGGCCCGAATGTCTTTTTCATAGGACATAATTGTTATAGTCATAACCGCCCAAGGTTTTGAGTTGATTTTTTTTTGTGTTAGGGTTACCAGTTTTAAGTGAAACTTTTAGGGTGTAGTTATGATTATATAAACATGTTTTTTAAATTTCAATAAGTAGTCTAACTTTTGTTCTTTATAAAGGCCATTGGGTGGCAATAACTAGACTAAAAGGAATTATTAAGTTATATAAAATTAAACAAAATATGTAGTAATTATACATTTATTTTAACTATTTTGAATTAAATGATTCCCTTTCCTTTATTTTGTTACAGGATTTTTATTTCTAATCAGTCTTCCATTACAAGTCTTAGGTTTTACTCATAATATTTTTATAATAACAAATTCTTTTAATTCTTATTATCAAAAGTTATTTCTTTATATTCTAAATTAACGATTAATCAACAGAAGTATCTATATATTTAATATACCCATAATAATAAACAAATATCTCAAACAAATTAGTAAAAAGTAACAAATATCTCAATAGAAATTAAATAAAACAAATGTCAAAATACCAGTCTCAAGTTTAAATCTCTAGGCAGTCTCAAATTTTAATCTTAATCACTATCAGTTATTATCTGAACTTTTCCCTACATCCCAATCATCATTAGAATCTTTCAATTTATGTTCTTATAGGTTTAAGAATGAAAATCCTTGAAACAATTTCTGTTTCTTGTAAAACAAAGATATAAATTGCACTTAGTGCACATCACGTTCGTTTTCATCTTATGGCATCGCCTGCACCGTTTTTGGAGCTCTGTCATCTCCGGTAGGTGCTTGGCACCTTTTCGTCTCATTCTTTCAGACGGAATTTGGACTAACGTGGGACATCCTCTACCTCTCGCTTGCTCTTGGTTTTTATCTTCATCTGAGTATCCATCCGTGTCTATATCTGTAACTGTATATGCTTCGATCAAACTTTCGCCAAGCTCCAATTTGAAATCACGCAATTGAAAGATTTGTCTAGTGGGAACTCCTTGTGCCACTTTGTGCGTTTTATAGACCAGCCAAGAGTTTGATAAAGCGAGATCAATCATATGGCTAAAAATGCGCTGTGTCCAATTAGTCGTCCTGTAGCGATTGGGGCACACGGACAATAATCTATCAGCCAAATCTACCCCGCCCATGTTATTGTTGTAAGCTTTTATGACAATAGGTCTTTGTACTTGCACGTAGGATCTTCGAGCCTTGCACCATCTTCTGCATAAGTCCATGGGTTTGTCGGCGTGAATTGTTGACAACAAAGTTACCCCTTTGTTGTCATACCATTTGGTCAATGCTAAATTACCTTTGCTGTTAACTAAAACCTGTGTTGATCCTCTGCCTTCTGTTTTCATTTGTCTATCTTCTTTCAACATATTTCTTGCATCTAACGGAATCCTGTTTTTCATTATTGTGCCCGCACACAATAGATTCTTCGACAAAAGTTCTTCTGTAAGCTTTACCGTAGTAAAGTACCTGTCGAAATAAATTATATGACCAGGAGCTAGGTTTTCAGTTAAATCGATCACAGCTTTCATACCAAGTCCAAAATCAGTATTGTCATAATTAGGATATGTCGTTTCTCCCTGATAAATTCGAAAATTACAAACTATCCCGTTGGGGTTTGCGAGTACAAATGTCTTAAGGCCTGTTGGATTAGGCTTGCCTGGTACGTACTGCTTGATGCCGCACTGCCCTGTGAAGGGTACAATCATTTCATCAACGCATAAACATTTCTGTTTTACTTGCTTGCGACAACCGTTCACAATTTTTTCAAGCAAAGGGCGAACTTTCCACAGCTTGTCTTTGGCGCGGTCCTCTTGACTAACATCATCGTCATAAACAAACTTAAGTGAATTTCTTAGCTGCAAAAATCTGTTTCTAGGCATATTGTCTGCGATCAATGAGATTCGATATTTGGTTTCCCAATACATCCTAATTCTAGGATAGTTTATACTAGCCATAACCATTGTGATGCCTAGGTAGACATACAGCTCCGATTCGATGAGATACAAATTCTTCCCGAATTTTTTTAAGTACGTTTGATTAGATTTGGCAACAATGGTTTGAACCAAATCATGATCAACATACAGTCGAAAATAATCAAAACTATCAACGAAATTTTCAGATTCAAAATCTGGGTAAGCAGGCTGGGTAAATGGTATATCGGATGGCGAGAAATTATCTTCAGTCCATTCTGGTCTCTCCGGATTGATATCAAATTCAGCTTGCTGTATGTTTATACGTCCTGTAATTTGAGATGCACCTCCAAGAGAACTCATCCGATCAGGGAGCTTAGCTCTCCCACCCCGAGCCTGCGGTGAATTGGATGAGGATCCATAATACACACTACATTCAACTTCATCTGACTCAACGTGTTCTCTTTCGATACCTCGGGTTGATCCCCCCCAAGTACGTACATGACCAAGGCGACTAGATATCCCTCCACGCGTCCGCGGTCCGCCCCTTCTTAAATCGGATAGAGAAATTTCATCTTCTGAACTGGTTTTAGACGAGCTATTTTCTGCGATATCACCATAATCTACTATAAAATCGGCATCTTCTTCTCCTTCGTCTTCAAACTCTGAGTTGTCTAGAGTACTATCGTTTACAATCGCTTTGATTTCATCATCCCGCAAACCTGTAGACAAAGCACCTTATCTGTATAGATGCCTAAAGCAATCTTGAACCAGGCTCAATTCTAGATTAAAGCAGCGCAGATACGAAATGTAAGCAGTGCAAATACGTAGTGAAAACGATACTAAATTGTTAGCGAAACAATATTATTCCGCAAACAAAACCATAAATACTAATTCGACTCAATAGCCTTTACAAAGGACATAACATTTCAACTAGAGATTGCAAAAAAATATAGCAAAAAAAATGCTAAATAATTGACTCAATTTAAGTGGTATCTATTAATTAACAACTTTTTGCTCTAAAACATACTTGAAACTCACAGTTTATCATAAAAAAACACGATTTACTTACCACGTTTTCGTGAGCTAGCCATACCGCTGTCCATTTTCTTATAAATGACGTTTGTCAATCGTCACAGCCAATGGAAGCATACCGGAAACGGTTCTCTAATATTTCGTTCAGAAATTAAATAAAATTATTTCCATAAACCGTGACATTTAAAAATCTATATAGAGTTTTTTAATATGTACTTCTGAAAGGCGTGTGAGCGGCAATTGAATGTTATTTGAAAAAATCTCTGGGCTGGAGTCGCCATGCTTATTTTGGTTTATCAAAAGGCGTATGGGCGCCACGAGGATATAATAGTTCTCATTAGCCTGTACCGAAAACATTTCGTGAATATTGTTCATGGATAACGATAGTAAGGGTCCTTACACAATGGTATTTACCGAATAGGCAATCATAATCAATCAAATGTCATCTATTGTCTTTTACTTATTTGTTGGATTGTTGGAAATCAAATAGTCGTGGCAATAATATCGCTCACTAAATGTCGTGGTAGTTAGTATATCGTTGGTGTGACAGGTCCACTCGGCCCACATAGCATATAGATAATGCACTTATAAAGTTTTTAGTGTATTCAATAAGATACTTTAAATAATTGTTGAATGTTGTGAAACACAGTAGAAAATAGCATGGTATATGTGTGTATAGCATTCAATGGTACAATCAAGGAAAGCCACGCACAAATGTATACAAATAAATGTGAACGAGACCTGAATAACGAAACACGCAAATTAAAATAACTGCTTCTAATTCAATAAAAGATTACAATATTGAACGATCATATGTTTACGGTCAGTGTGTACACCTTACAAAATGTTGTTTTTGATTTGTTTTTTCTTTTATTATATTTTAATAAATGTTACTAGATATTTTATTTATTGCTGTTTGTAAACCTAAGAATATCGATTAGTGTTTAATTTTAGTGTTTTACATTGTTTATTAGTTACTATTTTTAAATTTTATTGTGTAAATATTGTATTGCATTAACCATTTATGGTACGTACGGTCCATGACCTGTTTTTTTTTATCTATATAGGTGATGATTTATGTAGTTATAAAGTACTTTATGTACCAACTTTTCATACAAGTATACTTTTAGTACGATTTACGACAGAATTACTTACCTACTTGAGTATTTTTTATTATAAATATGCACTTATATGTTTTAGAATAATTTTAGCACAACGGCAATTCTTATGAAATGATGACAAGAGTTAACTTTTTAAATTAGAGTTAGAACTTTACCACGGTGATTTTGTTGATATATCGAGTCGTATCGTAATCGTATCGAGTCGTATCGTTTGTTGAGTTGAGAATAGTATGTATCCTGAAACGTTGGTATACATAAAATAAGCCCCTTTTTTGAAAGCTTTGTTCAGTTGAAATCTCGCTCAAATTGTGTCTAGTCAAGAAGATAGGTAAAGACTAAAGACATCACATCGTAAATGCAATAATAAGAGATAAAAATTAGTTTTTTTTTCATCTCCATATAGTAAACTATTATAACAACATCGATGCAATTGGAACATACATACATTTAGGTACAAGATTATTTCATAAGCGACGGAACCTAACATTTAGATTTTTGCTGTTAGACGAGGATTTTTCGCATATTCCTGGCACCAAAATCCTGAAATATACCTGTTTACAAATGAAAATTTTTAAGTTCAAACATCATTGTTCAAATAAACATTTCAGAAACAATCAAGAAGCAAGATAAAAACAGACCGCGTTCTAAGTGCCGGTCGAAATGAAAATGCCTGAGTCGAGTTATAAATAACATACCTAATTGCAATTTGGGATGTTTTTAACAAATGTAAAGGTTATTAGTCGTAGCCGACGTATTAACTCGTCACTGCGCCATTCTATCCCATCCAATGTTCTTATTATAACACATATTTCGGATTTCGGCCGGAATTTTAATTTGTACTATTCGATTCTGAAACTCGATACGTATCGATGTCGCTTCACCCAGTCTCAGACATATTACATATATACTAAGATATCGTATTTTTATTCTTCGTTCTGAAGTTTTATTGTTTTATTTTTACACGTTATTGTTATGTTATAGCAAGTCTTTATATCGGATGTAGATTTAACTTTATAGTTAATCAATTTATTTTTCATTCCAAATATGTTATATATTGTTTACGTTTTAAAATAATGCTTATATTAATATAAATCAATGTAGCTATGTATTTTGTTTTCATTTTATTATGTTACTCATTTTTATTTGTAGCCAATATTTCGACCTATATGGAGTTTGGGCGGAAGTTTCGCCGTAACCACGATCCGTGTAATTGGGTCGAAATATTATCAATTAATAAAAACGTATCGTGAGTAACGACATAATAAAATGTATAAATTCCGCGATAATATTAGCTATGTATTGTAAATTCTACGTACATATATACGATAATGTTTTACTATCTAATTGAGTAATACGTACCAGGGGTGTAAAAATACAATATGGATTATAATTTTTAATTCAAATTTAAAATTACTGCTATAAATTGTTATTTTAATATATTAATTTTTTTTCACATTCATTTGTATGTTATGTATAGTTTTTTTATTCCGCCATTATAGATCAGGGTACATGTGTATAGTATAATAACAACATAATGATAGAATAAACAAGTTTAGATATCTGCGTTAACATTTAGTCTTAGACTAAACTGAATATGCTAATCGAAAAATTATAAATTTAAAACTAAAAATGCTTGCAATAAGTACCATTTGGGTACAAAACTACTCTCGTTCAAATGGTTTCACGCTTTATACTTACATATTTAAAATTGCCTTTTTATCCCTTCATTTTTTTTATATATATTTTTACATAATATATACGACGTGGCCGGACTGTAGAATTGATCATTTGATGAAATATTTGACCATTTCATTCCATTATCTTTTATTTGCACATTTTAAAACTGCTTTTAAAAAAATAATTGCCGTCGCCAAGGTGGATCACATGGATATCATCGCCCTCTAACAATTACGATATGAACACTAATGTTTGACTTTATCATAATAGTCATACGTTTAGCTATTTAACGTTAATTATTGATTATTCATTGATCTAATCAGACCACGTAAACATTAATTAATTAGCAGTGATAGCCTAGTGGTTAAAAATTCGGCCTCTCAAGTGGGTTCAAATCCTAGACACGTCTGATTTTTCGGAATGATTTGCGTATTTAGAAATGAATTATCACTTGATTTAGCGGTGAAGGAAAACATCGTGAGGAAAACTGCAAACCTGAGAGAAAAATTCTCAAAGGTGTGTGAAGTCCACCAATCCGCACTTGGCCAGCGTGGTGGACTATATCCTATATCCTTCTTACTCTGAGAGGAGACCTGTGCCCAGCAGTGGGACCAAAAAATGGTCGATGATGAAATATTAAGAACGAACTGTGTAATATCATAAAATGCAACAATTTTCAAGAAATGGTCAAGTATTTCATGAAATAATCAATGCGTAATCTGTCCACGACATATATAAATATTTATACTTTGTAAAGTATAAATTTATGTTTGTATTAAGTTGGTAACTCACTAGTAGACATAATTATTTTTGTATAAGAATTGTAAATGCCCAAAGTTATTTTGTAATAGACTTATTGTTATGTTATTATATTTTATGTCATAATTTATATATTTTAAATGTTATTCTAAATCCAAATGACTGATAAGTTAATTGCATTTAAAATACAAAGTGTATTTGTTAGAGTTTGTATAAAAATTATTTGTTAATTACTTTTTTATGTTAATTGTCTTATTGTATGGAAAACAGTAGAGACATAGTGTTGCAACTAGGGGCGTAACTACACCATTGGCCCGCGGCATATTCACAGAGGCCCTTTCTCAGAGCAATAAAGCTTAGCCAAAGTCGTAGTTTATTTTCAATTAATCCCTACATAAAACATGCACAGAATTGTTATATATATAGTTCTCCCATGCTCGTGGCTCTGGAGTTGGGAAACCCTCAGTGTGGAGGCCCCATGGTATTTTGCCCGCTGTGACATAGGATTGTTACGCCACTATTTGCATCTAAATCCTGTTAACGTAGGGAATATGTGCAGTCATTCCATTTAGCAAAATTAACATAAATGTAGAAATATATATGAGTACTATGTATTAGGTTTTAAAATGAGTAGTAGAAGCATTTATTTCTAAGTAATTTGAACAAAATTATTTGGGATAAAATTTAAAATCTTCCATAAAAAGCCTTGTGTAATCTATAAACACCAATCATGTTCATCAAACTAGACATAGAGTTAGAGAGATTCAGAGATCACAATATAAAATATTTATGTAATCTCTTG
>DWOQ01000742.1:0-10516 GCA_018251115.1 Codatractus alcaeus
CCTAGACCTACTCGTACCAATATTTCAATCACTACACTTATCGTACTCGACTTACTCTTTTTGGTAGGTGCACAAAAAGTCCTTGTGTATCCCAATCCCAATAAAAGTATAGCTCTTTTGAACTATCTTCCTCTATCTTACAAAAATAGACTTTTCAAAATCTGTTCATAAATCGCGGAATAATGAAGTAAGTAAAAAAACAAAAAAAAACCATCCTAGTGAAAATTTCTTCTTATCTTCAGATATTATTTTCAAACTTCAGTTTGAAAATACATATTGACAAAGTATCTTCTTGTTTGAAGTTCCTTAAAAACTGTAATTCATATGTAGTTTTCAATTTTGTTCTTAACCAGCAACACATTAGTTGACATCCTGCTACCACTAATGGTACTACCTTTACTATTTAAGGTAGTTGATAGATGGCTACTTTATAGGTGCTCATAATCCTCCGTGAAGTCATTTTTGTGTTTCGGTTTGGAGAGGCGTGGTTGCTGGCCATACTTAAATACGTGGCGAACATCTTAGTCCTCAGAATTAGCAACGCATTTGTGATCAAACTTAGGTATGATTTCATTGTACTTAGGGGTGATTACTTATGTACATGGGCGGCGTTTGTCACTTACAATCAGGTGGAATGCATGCTCGTTTCCTACCTTTATACGGTAAAAAATGTGCAAAAAGACTGTATGTTACCATTAACTATTATTTAACATTCATTTTAGTGTAAAATTGTTTAAAATGAAGCTACGAAGTACGTAATATTTGAATTTAAAACAAAAGCTGAAATGCTGCTGTTTTAGATACAATCAAATAACCTTAGGTATAAATAAAGTAATTCCTGAGATATTATTTCATGATATAATTAGGTTAATTTTCGATTGATTGACATTAAAAATAAAATTTTAAAACTAAACTTCTTATGGAAATAAAATGGAATCAAAAATGGAATCATTAACCTTTGTATATTGTTATATTGTTTCGTGTAAGATCCCGTAGAATGAAACATATTTTTATTTTAAATTCGCAGTATAAATATACAATTGTATCAATGTATAATTTGTTTTACTTCTGTGTAATCATCATAGTTGTCATTCCAAATATAAATAAAGAAAAGAGTACAGTCAAATATAAATAAAAAAGAAAATAGTAACAAAACAGTACCGCACCCGCTGTTTACCGTTTACAAACAACGGTAGTCAGCTGCGCGTATCGATTGTCGACGAATCGATGCGGGGCGTACCGCGCGGTCGATACGGTACGTCACTAGCCCGCACCGCTCGATATCGTTTGTGCGTTACGTCGGCAACGCCGGTTGTATTATCTAAGTACGTTTCGTTTGCAGTTTTTTTTTAAACTTCGAGTGTAAGCGTTGTTATGTCTTAGAGTCTAGTATAGTCAGTAAATATACCTATAGTTCAATTATTTTAATAATATTTACTTTTGTGTTAATAGAATAAGGTTGAAAATGGGAGAAAAGAGCATTTTAGGATTCCGTACAAAAAGGATACCGACAGGACCCTACTATTAAGGTTTTGCTGTCTCTCTATCCGTCTATCAATGAGCTGTATCTTATGAGCCGCAAAAGGTAGACAATGAAAATTAGAAAATCAGCATAGAGGTTTTAAACTTGAACTGTCACGGTGGAGAATTTGGCTGAGTTTCGAAACCCAGACGTAAGTTGTAGACTGGCCCGCTGGGATTAGGTCAATCTACCACTGCTGCATTGGGACACTAATAGGTTCATCATCATCATCAACCATTTTTGTCCCACTGCGGGGCACATGTGTCCTCTCAGAGTGAGAAGGTTTTAGGCCATAGTCTACCACGCTGACCACGTGCGGATTGGTAGACTACGGGTACTTTTACAATGTTTACAAAAGTTGATTCGATTTGATGATTTGTAAACAGAAAAATGTACAATAAGTGATAAAATGATCGTTATAGCGAATATATTTATTGTTTTTGTGTAGACATAAAAAAAATAAGCGGAAATTTATATGCATTGAAATATTTATAATCCGTATTTGCATGAAAATTGATTAAAATTAATAAAACGATTGGCATTGGTGTGGTTTTATTATTTTTAAAACTACATATTGGTTGTGATTAATAACATTGTAACATTAAAATTGGATCCAAATTGTTTTCATGTCTATCAGTGGCCTGTACGTATGAACTTGGATTTATTGAAACCGTGTGAAAATTAGCTTTGGTGTCGTATTTGTCATTTCTATTTTTGCAACTAATCGATTGTTTTGTAGTCTTGCGTGTCGGTGTATATCTAAATGGTTTTAGAGGTCGGAATTGCAAATGGAAACTTCTAAAATCATTTAGACTTTTTGTTATGTGATTTTTTATGATGAATGAGTTACTTTTTATCTTCTATATCTTCTCTCACTTCTGTGTTATAAAAACTCTTTACCTCTTAAATTTTATACAATAATCTATTCTTAATATGTCTTGACCTTTTGTATTCGATTAATTATTTTTAAAACTACACATAATTTTACATATATAGTGATTATGTTGTAATGGTAGGTACACATACGTAAAATTGCTTAGTATTTTCTTAATTAACAATAACTTTTTAATGTTATTATGTCATAATTTTATTATTATTTAAAGTAATTGGTTTAAGGTTCTGTGCCGTAAGGGTGCCAACGAGACCCTTGTAACTTACTATTACGACATTACTTACTATACTATCCTACCATACTATGTTACCAAATATCTGCTTATCCGTTTGTCCGTCCGTCATAGGATTGTACCTACACAGGGATGTATCTTATAAAGCGAAGTAGCTGGACATTCGTAATTTTCACCCAGTGTGTACTATTTAGAGTGCTGTAACAACAAATAGTAAAAAATATAAGCTTTAAAAATAACAATAATTTCCTATAAGGATCCGTACTATCTGTTTCAACTGCGAGTTTCCACATGACGAATGCCATCGTAATATTTTGGAACACACTATGGCGTTACTTGTACACGTTGAGGTTGTCGCTACATACGTGTTTTGATTGACGTTTTACGTTCGATCTTAATGACGGTGGCACGAAAGCTTCCGTGTCCAAGTGCGAGTAACTTTTCGCCGATTTTTACAATTCCCGTGCCGCCATTATGACGCGCTGTGTCAAAAAGAATAGGGTTGTTCAATTATTATGGTTACTTTATTGTCATCGATTTTCCTTGCTGTAAAAATAAAAACAAGAGTCACTATGAATTCATAAGAATTGACAGTCCAGTCGTACAAAGTCAATTGTAGAAGTCAATATTAAAGTCCATTTTCCATCATCCCTCATGTCTCATCACAAATGGGTAAGGCCTGGAGCATTCTTACCATACTGCTGATTAGTGAAAGTTTGTACGGGTAAGTAGTCAGCCCGCGTCGGACTTTTTCGTTAGGTCCGCCTTAGGTCTCCAACATGCCTCAACGACTGATATCCAAGGATAACAACCGGAACCGAGTGCTTAACATTCCCTTAACTTTCCGATGCTCGGAAGGGCGCATGAATTTTAGTCACCATTGGCCCCATCCAATTCCCGTCTGTGCCCGACATTCCTTAACTTTGCTTAACTTTGTAGATTGGTTTTATCAACACGAACAACAAGCCGCGGGGCTATGTGCGCTTTAAAGCTCCCCCTTGAGCTTTTGAAGTCATAAGCTGTTTTATTTCTCTCGGACAGCATGGTGGAACCTTTATTCGTCTTATTATAATTGGATACTAGTGTCCAATACTGGTATTGTATCCAGACGATAATTATGAGTTCTTGAGCTTTATATATTTATATTTTATTATTCAGCAAGTTATTTTTATTTTATAATGTCTTTTTTAATTTTCTTTTATCTCATATAGAGTATTTCTCATGTGAAGAACAATTAATTACGTAGCTGGAATTTATTTTTGTACTGAAAAAAAAGATGACAACAATTATTGCCTCAGGTTATTCAGGTGATATATGAGGTTATGTGATAGTAAACTCAGGAGACCTATATTTAAGTAGGCCATCGTCAAATAATAGTTAGAAACGAAGTGAACATTACTTTTATAGTCATCCCGTGGAAGTCACTGACGGTTCTGACGAGGTACTTCGGCAACCCGCCAATTTTCAAGAGATCTTACTTTGGTAATGGTTGAAACGAGAAATGTATGTTTTTGATAAGCTACATAATGATCTGAATCTTTCCTACAATTCGCAGTCCGATAACAAATGTCTATAGGCTATGTCTTGGTCTGGTAGACTACATGCTTGAATGCTACTTCATAAAAAGAAATAATGTAGAAAGTCATCATAAGTCCTATCTGCATTCATAAAAGAAATGTTATAAGGAGATCATATGAGAAGTACTTTTTATTTCATCTTCTGGCAATATAGTTTCATCCATCCATCCAACTGCCTTATGTGGTTCACTACTGGATATAGGGCTCCCCTAAGTGGCGCCACTCCAACTGAGCCTTTCGCTCTGAATCCACTGGTTTCTGGCTATCTTCTTCAGGCAATCAGTCCATCTGGTCCGTTGGCGGGTTTGCTTCTTTTCTCCAACGGTTACTAGAAATATAATTAATTAGATAAATATTACAAACCGTATAAAGAAAGTTGCAAGACAAATACATGCAGTTGCTCAGGATGCAGTGTTTCCTATTGGCATCACAGCAAAACCTTTAGTATTATTACATCAAGTTGGTCACAGATTCATTCCTACCCACAAGTCCAGTTGAAATGCGTAAAATAAAATTACTCTCCTTAATATTATTATACCATTCACATTGAAACAGCTCTACATTGCTGTGGAAAGGGAGAAATATTTGTGGCTACGGATCATTGTAATGAAACTCCAAAAAGTTCGGATACCTTGTCTGATTGTTTGATATGATGACATGATAATGACATGACATGTCGTCACTATCGCTGAATATTTCGACACCGAGTTCTGCACGGTATTCCAACAAAGATTCGCACTAGACCTTAGGCCTAGACTAGACCTAGACCTTAGACTAGACCTTAAGACTAGAGCTTAGAGTACCTCTTCTGGTTTCAGAACCACCCGATTTACCATCTGAACTATTATAACCTTATGCAAGGTGGCGAAACGTTTCTAAAAATGAAACCTAGCTAGATCAATTAACCGCTACCGAAACTCTGCAAACTAAATTTCATGAAAATAGAGCTTGACATGATGAGGTTCAGATCATATTGTATATACTCGTATACATATATACAAGAATTGCTCACTTTAACGTATAAGATGATGTTCTCGTTTATTGGACTGAAATACATTTACCAAAGATACTTTTGAAGCTAATTAGATAACAATATTTTGTCATCTATTCAATAAGTAATATTTAAACCGACATATTGCAGATGTCTGAAGTACATACTCATACTCCATACCTATACATACTCCAGACTTATTTTAAAATGTTTTCTATCTGATCTAAATTCTTAAGAAGTTGCTTGTGTAGGCGTATTAATTTCTTTATGGTTAAATTGCACCTGAGACCTTAAAAGACTCAAAGCTTTTTTGATGATGGTAGTTTTGGCAAAGTTTTGTCTGCAATATCTATTCACCACCAGATGAAGATCGATAACCATTTGTTACGTCTGTTAAAAGTACCAGAAAGCATTAGATGCAGTTTCAGCCAGAAAGGTTTAATAGGTCGGTATTTTGGTACACAGTGGAGGCTTCAACTATCTTTAGAGATACTCTTTGTTTTATAACGTCAGTTGCTCTAAAATCAGGGGGATTATGTTCGAGCGAGACAGCGAGGCTTTAGGTTAAGTTGAATTTATTTTTATCAAGACTTATTATAACATATCCACAATGTTTCAAATTGTTATAAAAAAAAAAAAAAAAAAATAAACAAAATTATTAAGCAACTTTGCGAGAAAATATTTCCGTTTTTCATTTTTAAAACTCTACCAAAATTAATTTGTTATTGTCAATTGAACATAATTTTGAGTTATTAGCTTTAAAATCATGGAATTGATATACAGGAATACATTTTGGTCTGTTATTAATGATTTTTATTGGGCTAATTTGCAAAGGTACATCTGCAATTATATGCTTTTGATTTTATTACAATGAAAGTAAGGATTGACCAAAGTGATTTAAGGAAACCTAAGGGATGGGATTGACCTCTAGAGACTTACAATTTAGTCGTCGTAATTATTATTTTAAGAATTCAAAATGAAAATGAGGCAACAACAAATATTGAAAAAAGCATTTCTATCTTAGTTATATTCATCTATGGTGGAAATAATATCATGAAAATCGATGATAGGTTCTTTGTTGGTTTTTAGTTAAGGTAATAAGGTTTTTTAGTAAAGGTAAAGGTAATGTTAGTAGATATTTAAATTACCATCTCTCACATTCCTGACATAACTTAAAATTCCCAAAAATTCGCTAATAAACAAAATGCAGAGCACAACATAATGTGTAAATTAACATTTCTCGCTCAGCTAGGAAAGCGGCACATGCCGTCCCCCTCGTGACGTCACCCTCCCCGCTGTATCGATCGACCCTCCCCGCGCCTCGCCAGACCGCGGTGTATGTAGGTATTTAGGATCCGTAGCTCCGCCGGATCGAAATGAAAGTCGATTTTCGAATTCAAAATAGGAATTTGCTCGTTTGCCGTTTATTTCATTTCTTCTTTTAATGCTTTGTCTGTTTCTGGCAATATTGTGTTTAGTATCTTCTTGTTATATTACCGAATTAATTACGTATTCTTATTTTGAAATGTTTTTTTAAAGAGCCAGTAATTTTCTATGCTTTAGAGTTGTATGGTGACATGAAGTCATGAGTGAGGAGATTTATATTCTAAAACCCATGACGAATTCAAAAGATCGATAAATTCTATTTTCAAATTCTATGAAAGATCTAATTTATTGATACGAATTCTTTTAATTTGTACTTTAATCTTGCGTGAATATTGGGTCTTTGTAGGATATAAAGCCAATATCGATTGACATACCTGGGAACAACCCAAAAATTGAAATCATGTCTCTAATTTCTTATAGTATAATGTTATTCGCTAACATCATGTATAACTTATTAGGTAGGTTATCATTTAGGTATCACTAATTTGTTGATAGTTAGATGTAATATTCTATCTAGAAGACGTAGCTTACACCCTTTTCACCTATGAGAGATAATTATAAAATCGAACTTATGGTCAGTTAAATATTATAACGGTACCTATTAATCAAAGATAAGTAGGTGTATAGAATGTCCTACATTGACTATATTTATATGACCTATTACTATAGATCGTATTGTCATATGACATACAAAATTAAGCCCTACAAAACCTTACTCGTATACTTCAGCATATGATTTATTTATATTTCATTCATTTAGGTTACTATTACGTTGATTGTTCTTTCTTTACTAGAACATCTTACGGCTATAGCAGAATCACTGTATTTGTAAGAGACAAAACGAGTACAAAATACTTAATAAAAATGATTTGATATGGGTGACTTGTTAAGCAATAAGGTCAATTATATTTCATCTAAAATAACTTCTATAAATATAGAAAATGTCGCTACTGATTCATAAATTTTCAACTGGTCACAAGAATATAATTATAGCTAAAATATGAGGACATCAAACATACAAGCATGAAAGGTTATTAAACTATTTTTAATTTTTGTTAAATCTATTTGATATTTATGATTGCAATTTATATTAATCATCATTTTGTGGTAAAACAACAAGCATCAATTTTTGATTAATTTAATATGGAAGGTATTAAACCACTAAACAGCAAAAGTCCGTTTATAATGATTATGATAAAATATAATACAACAGTATTTGAAAATTGAGATGATTTATTTCGGTTCAGGCATTGAAGATGGAGTTCATAACGAAAAGTTTCAGATAGAATTGAAGTTGGTAATTCATAAAAAAACATCTCCAGAATTCGAGAGGACATTTAACGTAAAATACTATAACATATTAACAATGGTTCATTTGTTCGGATCTAAAGATGGTATGGAAGGTTATAGAATAAATCTGAAATGAGTTGTGCTATTCCAAAAAATACTTTAGTTTCACATTAATTTGAACAAACAAAATTGAATATGTAAAACTTGATAAAACTTATTATTCCAAGATTTCAAGATTTCTATCTCTTAGATCTTTAAGTTGTAAGAAATCTAAATATAATTTATTTCTACAAATATCTTTAGAGCACAGTGCATTTTTTCTGTAGGTACCACATTATTATGATTCAAATTGAACTCGATACTAATTTTCCAGATACTCCCAACCAGCAAACGATAAAGAGCGACAATGTAAACAACATGACGCAGCAGACTTATCAGCACAGGGAGTACCAGAGCGCTCCCGTGCCCCCGGGCGCTCCAATGTACCCTGGACCACCACCCTGGGATCCACCGGCATACGAACCCGCCGGGGACGTGTCTTGCTTGTGAGTCCTTCCCTCTTGATTCGATCCTTGAACACCTCCTCATCAACACTCCTTCCTGATACCTCAATTTGGTTTTGTTTGTTTTCTGTTCACAATTGACCAATCATGTTACTTTAAAATATGAAATGTCACAAGTATGAATTAAATTTTCCGTTGAGATTCACCAAAAAAGCTTCTGCACAGAGGAGCTTCTCTGCTATCTTTGTAGCTCATAGCATTTCTCAGGCTTCTGTGTTCTGGTATTAAAAGGCATTTTTATAAAGGCGAAAGACTTGTAAAGTCTATTAAACTCAAAGTAGTAATGCATTGGACCTTACGTAGGCTAGTAGACGATTCTTGGTGGCATTTATAATGAATTGGTAAAAACTACCAACAAATTCAAACCTTCTATAATATTAAGGTTTCTGTTAATTAAATTTTGTTTCTCTTTTGTTAACTTGAAACAGATTATGAAATTTTGCAATTATATCCATAACATCCTTATCCAGATTCCCTTTATCCTTGGCTGCGTAGCAGTGGACTTGGTTTCTATTGAATGTAACAAAATTGATAGCTTGTCGCAAAGGTAATAACATATATAATTATTGTGTATTTATTTTATCAATATAACCATAGAAATATTTTGAGTGTTTTAATTTTATACAGGTCGCTTTGTGACAAGCCTTGATTGAGAGGGCGTCTGAATGGACTGATTTCTTTTCGTTCTAAAAGTGTAAATTACATAGAATTTGCTCTTCATAGATGTTTGGTTTTGGATAGGCAGTATCTATTCCAGTTAAATTCTATTGTACTATATTTCAAATGGCAATGATACTGCCTAGACAAAGACGGATCACTGTTATCGTTTTAGTCTTTCAATATTGTTTTTTAGTAGTAGGTAAGTGTATTTTGTTAGCTTCAAGAAGCCAAGATGAATGTTAGACTGCTACTGCTGCCCCTCCCTCCCGTTTTGTTTTCCCCCGCGCCCGGGCTGTCATAGTTTTTCGTATAATTTCATAGGTGCCTGCGAGATTTCAGAACCCTTTATTGTTGTTTACATTGTCGCCAGGTATATGATTTTGAATAATAAGTCTATGTTTAGCGTTAACGACAAGTTGGAAAGTATAAGTAACCGAGTCAAAAATTTCACATTTGTCTTTTGTTTCCTTAATAATTTCACAATTGCCTGTTACTTTTTGTATACTGCTCCAACATGTCAAACTAGATTTTAGTGAACTGTTTTATTGTACATTTTATTGAGCGTTGCCGATTTGTAAATTTGCGCTCAGGTGTAAAAATTGTTTACATTTTTCGATGTTCGTGTTTTGATTTGTTATTAGATATATGTTCTCAATTTTGTTTTCTAGGTTTCAAGCCTGCCAATAAGTCTTCTTTTGCATTTTAATTGACATAACCGTACTACAGGTTCCATTAATGATTTTCAAAATTATCTCTGCTAGATCAAAAGAAGGCTTTGAAGGCAGTTTGTGTTTAGTAGCATGGTTGTTGTCCTTAGGTATTGCAAGGGCTTAAGGCAGTGGTCATAGACCATTTCAGCAATGACGTCCTGGTTTCATGTAAATTATCTAATTACTTTTATTTGTTTCAGCGGCCCAGATACCTCAGAGAGGCAGTAAGAATCTTTTTATTATTTCATGCTTTTAAATAATGCTACTTTAAATTATGATTATACATCGGAATGCAACAATATGAATAAACTGATTTGCATTAATCACTTAACATTAAATTACACTTGACGTCAATTTATCCTTGAACTCAAATGTTGGTTTCTTACACTAATAATGTTAATAAAATCTGAATTCAAATATTTTTTATATAGAAATTTAGTTCAAAGGCAAGATATACTGTTTTCTCATTAATGAAAAGTATTTTACTATTGAAGTCACTATGATTTCTGGTAATAAATTATAAAATTGTGTTATCAAAATTCCGGACTTATGGATATATAAAATTTAGCAACCATAAATGGTAGACGTAAATACAAGTTTTAATTTATTATTGTCTTGTTAATGATTGCATTGCCGATGTAAGGTAAACCTCAGAAACCTTGTCCCTAATTGATCGTTGTACTATTCTGTTTC
>DWOQ01000743.1:0-10514 GCA_018251115.1 Codatractus alcaeus
ATATAATAATTATAAATGATCATAAAGTTTATTATCAACAATATAAAATATGAATATCAAAAGTCATTATAATAATTATGTCTATGCTATCGTTATCAGATAATTTAAACCCAGTAGTAAAATCTATGATAAACGTGATAGAGCTAGTGGACAAACATCGACAGTAGTCTGGCTTTCAATTGAATGCGTCGAATAAATATGTGATTTTATTGAGACAAAATTTACTCTAAAAATACTTAACATTAATAATGGCCAAGTTAAGGATTAAACAAATTGTTGAAGCTGCTTAATAACTATCACTAATTATGATTATTATACACTAACTTGTTAAATAATTTTCAAAGTTAACTCATTTTTAATGTAATACAATTATTCATACGTAAGTAAAAAAATCACTATATAACAACTTCTAGAAATCTGTGCTAAATGCACTTACAACTTGAGAACTTGCTGCAATATTTTAACGTGAACAGTGATTCACCATTATTCACTAAATAGTACACGCGGTGAAGTAAGTAAAAAACGGGAAAATGTTTTACAGTGATCTGAAACATAAACGGATGTTTTTGCGTGTTTATTTATTTACCGCGGGCGCGCGCCACATTCATGACCCAACAATGCATTTTCTACAATTGCCAAACGCTCCAAATATTCGCGTTCAACAATAACTGCCGTTACAAGATCATGCAGATTGTAGCTTTTTCATGTATTTTTTTAGTTTTTCGTATCGTATAAGTTTAGTTTCATCCTATCAGTCTGTTAGTTTGTCCGGCCGACCGTAAATTCAGCTATTCTTCATTTCGTATGTCGCAGTTATTCTTATTCAAACAATTGAATAGTTATGTATAGATGCAATAATTTGAAGGCTACTTGCTCATCAATTTTCGTCACAACTGCGGAACCCTTTATTACATGTGGCGTGATATAAAACTCATTGTCGTTTTTGGAATGATTTGAGTTTTATATCGTATATAAAAGAAGCAGAAAAAAAATAATATATTTTACAGTGCCCATTTTGTCAAATACACCAAAATGAAATAACAGGAAATAATTAATTAAATAAAAGCTAACATGGTCAGTATAAAATTTGCCATAAGAGATTAAAATCATAGTACATAAAAGGACATTCATTATATATCGAAGGACAAACCTTGGTCGAGCCTTGACTTGATCGAAGAACGCACAACGACACGCGCTACACATCAGTATCTATATTATGAAATTAATTTCAAGATATCGGAAAAATAAGCTAAGTATGCAATCTTCATGCTATTAATATAAAGAAAACGAGAGTGGTCTTTGTCCAAGCACGCTTTCAATGCGTTACGACACCAAGGTTACCAGCGCGGCAGCGGCGCGACCGTCACCGAAGGCCTGAAAAACCCGCAGCTTCACGCTACGCCGCCCGCCGCCCTTCCCGCCGCGGAAAATGCACTTTCCACCTGGTGCCGCTCGCCGTCGCACGTGACGTGATATAACACACTCTGACACACTGACACCGATATCGACGCCTTTACGCATTGCCATTTGGGATAACGATTTGGGATAACGATGCGCTACTAACTAATGCGATTGTAAGTAGCGACGTTGCAACGAACTAACATCGTTCTACATCGGAGTAGCACGTGGCATACACTAATAACTGATAACAATAAATCTAATGTTAAAGATAAAAACATAAACGGTGCAACTTAACGTCATAAATAAATAGGCTCGTAGCCTTGAAAGGTAGTGTCCATGCGGCCTCATTCACTTTAATTGGTTTTATTGTCAAATCAATAACAGGTACGGATATACTCGACCGAATAATGACAAAGTAAAATGTTAAAATCCTACCGTATTTTACGTAAAATTACGTCCTTAAAATCAGTTAAAGGATAGCAATCGCTTCAGTTGACATTCCTAGACAGTAACGTGACTCATTAACATGACTCATCTGGTAAATTCATGAAATACCTAACACCGTAGTATTCCTCTTCATCGCAATAGCACCAGGAATCCATTGCAATTATTCCAAGCCGATCAATGGTATTAACAACACACTGTAGTTCAAATTAATCAACACAAGTTTTTGAAACACAAAACGGTGTATCAGTGGGAAGGTCGCGGACACACTGAGAGGCCGAGAGTCCCGCGGGACACGTCACTGCACTAGGCGGTGCGAGCCCACGCCTAGACGCGGGACATCAACTACATTAGCACACAAGTGCCCTAATTCGCAGACCTTCAACTTTAGCATCAGATGACTTCATTGTTCTCGGTCGCTCGTTTGTACAAATGTACAGGTGTTTTCAACGATTTTAAATAATACGATTACCTTTATAATCAAACATGAACATATAACAACAATAAATATACTATTAAATTTGCATTGTGAAGCAAATAAAGCAATGCAAAAGTCTGATAAAACGAGTGGATCGATAAGTGAGCGAATCGCTTTATATTAACGTGTCTGATAATTTTAAAATCACAATGCATTATATATTTTTATTTGAATCCCAAACAAGAATGTATATCTACAGGTGGTCCCGAGATGGGGAAGATATCGATTGACATCCGGTGCGATCAACAGAACTGAACAAAATTACACGTAAATCATTTAACTTACAGTAAGAAAAGTGTTTAGGTGTTTGCTACAAATACTACAACAATTTTGAATGAAAGTATATAATATGTGGCTTTAAACTCAATGAATTTTTGTACGGGCTATAATTCTGAACGACTGCTGAAATATGTGCAGTCTCGTTGTTTTACGAGACTGGTGTTGATATCCACGTCGGTGGTAGCGCAGTACGCTATAACGTGCACATGCATCTGCACTTTGCGTAACATTGGATTGTATAACCGCACGTCCTCGCATTTCATTATATAACAAAAACACACATCTATATAAACCACTTTAATGGAAATTACATCTCAGGGACAATTCACTCCGAAATATTTGTGTAGTTTCCATTCGTCGTGCCGTGGCGAATGTTAATTTGGTAAGTTTAGCCACACATAAACATTTATGTATCTAAGAGAATTTAAATAAAATGATAGAGGTTTGCCGTTGTGCGCGCATAGCATACATAGCATAATACTGGATAAATTTCGATCTTTTTTTTAGTATTTTTTTTCTTACATACTTGATCTTTATCTAAAAAAAAAATCACGATATTTTCCAAAAACTACGATTCATTACTCAGTACACGTTTACCGATATGAGTTTTCCTGCCATGGCGAAGTAGTTTTAAATAAAAACCGCAGACAAAATCGCCGGTATCAGCTAGTAGTTTCTACATATGTAGCAATGCGACAAGCAAACCTATGTATGATTTGTTTCAATTTGCCGGCCGCGAGACGAGAACGCCCTTGGGATCAACCGCTGAAGACGTAATCCAACCGCACAATCTTGCTTTTGAAACACATTATACATAGCATTAAGATGTTACAACAATGTAGCTGTGGCAATCGGTGTGATTTGAACGCATTCATAGTTAATGCATACTGCGCTTTACATTTAAGGATAAATGTAAACGCGAATTTATATTTTACATTGAACCGATTAAAGCAATCTAAATTTATAACAATCCGTTATGTATTAGAAACAAATACTGCTATGAACTTGCAAGCGCATTGCCACATGCATATTTTGGTTAACACCAAACAAAGGATTTCTGGTTTATCAAAACGAAAAGGCATAAATTTGCAAAAATCGATGATAAATCTAATAACGATGAGATAACGCTCATACTACGCCTACACATCTCAAAGATAATAATGCCACAATTCGTCAGCGATAGGTGAAATCGGTTCAACGATACGATGACAAAGATATGAGTGCAACGATCCAGTGTGTCATACAGTAGTTCAGCTAGTATGTATATCTATGACACCTAAGGCTTAATTTAACGGTATTCGTTCTATACCAGAACATGGAAAATGACGGACAGAATACAACCTGAAAAATAGAATAGAATCGGATCTTATACAACTAACTTGAATACACTAACTTGATCTACAATAAAATTATTGTAAAGGCAAAACTGACCAAATTAATAATAAAATTGTCTATAATGACTTGATATATGCTAAATTTAATCTATGCGACAAGTAATCCAGCGACTTTACTGTGGGAAAGACAGAAAAAAGTAAAAAGGTTAGAAAATACCGACAGACTTTCAGTAGACGGCGAGCAACGCAATTACGAGTCTCTCTAGCTAACTAATTAGAACACCGGTTACAAGGATCCATACACATCTTGCAGTTAAATTTCTTTTTTGCGCTCCAAATGATAAGGTTATTGCATGATTTTTTTTTTTAATAATTGAAGATGAAAATTATTTTTAATTTTATGATTTTTTAATAAGAGAAAAATATTGTGTAACTTTACACATCTGTCCGTCAAGGACCTTTACCACTACGTATCTTATACCGACTCTACTACGTCTAGACGTCGATTTTCTAAATCGGCGTGGCTCCGATTGACCCTGTGTCTACAATAATTTTCGTTTTCTTCCTTGAGTTATTTGTGTGTGAGTACGAGATTTGTCTCTATGTAAGTATCCTTTCGCTGAGTTGTACATGCTCTTCCGGACTTCTCTTTCTCATCGGTTATAATTTTCTAGAGTGACGTGACCGACCAATTGCGGATTGCGGCCTACGTTGATACCATTATGGGTTCTTGTCCTATGTCCGTCAGGTATGTATGTCCATGACGCTCCATAAGATCATCGTTATTAGCGTATTATAGCATATTAACTAGTTAGAGGTCGTACTGCTCAAATGTTTTGAACTTTAGACATTGAGCACAAAGATAAGAAATGTTCGTAGTTTTATGACAGGGTTTATAGATGAAGGCGACAAAGGAACAAAGGGGCAACGATCCAACGAGCGGTGAGTAACTCAATTCGGGTAGCTGAGACTGACGCATTAATTAGTACGCCGGTAATTGGATATTGAGTGCGGCTCACCATCCTACAACAAATATTATCATACAGAATAATAGAAGTTTGACAATAGAAATACGTGTATAACATCGGGGATTGTTTAAATATCCGAACACGGCGATTAAACAAATATACGGCACAGAATACTTATTCTGTATGTATATTTATGCTGGAAAGTGAATGTGTCCAATATCAATTTATCTAAATGTTAATACTATTTCGTGGAATATTCTCCTGTCCCGCGTCTAGCGCCTAACTTTAATCCCTTACCCTAGAATATCCTCGCAATGTGTTATATAGTTCCCCGACATTGGCGACCCAAGTATAAAGGCACCAATTTATATTCACTGAGCATAAATTATAAACGAACGAACCCTCTGTTGACTTATATAACATGAAAATCAATCGCATGAAAAATAAAATGAAACCTAGGGGAGAAAAGAGGGATGCTATTTAGCCTTTAGGGTTTTGTTTTTGTTACGTCCAACCAACAGTTAGGGGCGCTACGCCGCTCGGGGGGTGGAAAACAAACGTTGACACGTATAATGACGAAGCAATTATATTCTACATACATTGAAATACTACCCACGAACACCGTAGGGATAACCTAATAATCGATAGTAATAATTGTGAAAGTGTGAAAAGTACATTTTAAGAATGAAACGATGTAGTTTTTGATGCAATTACCATTTTCAGCGTATTCTTACATTATTTCAAGCAAAAGCGTTGTTTTATATTAAAGAAAATATACATAGAAAACACGTTCTGTATTTGCTACCAATTGTTCATCCATATCTGGGTCCATTGGCTTCGTTATATATTATGTAATAAGGATTCCTTTAAGTGTTCTAATTGTTTATGAACGTGAATAAAAAGCAGTTATGAGCCCACATAAAATCTACTTTTCTGTTTTCAAAGGCAGTAATTAAAGCGCCGGTCGTCCGCAGACAAAGGTATTTGTTTCAAAGGTCAAAAACGCGTGCCATTTTAGCAGTCAAGCATTGTTAACCACAATTTAGTGGTTTATTCGCGGGTTGCGAGGAGATCGGGTCCTCGCTTCGGCGGGCTCGGGTTTCACTTGTTAGCCTATAAAACAGAGTGACCTTTGGTGTTGCGTTAAGAACCTCACAAAAATTCTACGCATTATGTTAATCGTCTTATTTTAGTGATAACGACGCAGTATCAACTACTGATACACATTAATTGTTTGTTTGGGCTGAATTGACAAATTTATGAAAACTGAAATCAATTAGATTTTAAGCTAACGAAGATCGAGTAAGTTCTCGAACACTGCGAAGATACATCGTTAAATTAGATAACTCATCCTTTACTTTCTACGATATTGGTTTTAATGAAGGCTACTTTGCATGAATTTCAACAACGGTATGAAACTTTTGTTTTGCTTTTGAAAGGGACTTTTAATGAAGCTTATTTAATTCCAATGTTCCCAAATGTTTCCTTTTTTTTTCGATGCCACGAAATTATCTATGGTGATATCATGAGTAATAATGTCCCTTGTACCTAAAGCTAAGCTAAGCTAATCTGAGTCTGTTGTCACTGGGAGGTGGTGAGCTGACTGTACTAACCGTATCCTGTTGGTGGCTCGGTGCGCGGTCTCGACGGTGACGAGGAAGACGGCGTGGCTGCGCGAGGAATGTTCGTTCATGTCGGTGCGGCCGGCGGCGCGGTGCCGGTTGCCGGCGCGCATCGTGCGCACCATCTCCGCCGCCGACTTGCACACCACAGACGTCATCTCCGGAATGTAGAACCCGTTCAACTCCTGCAATAACAACTACGACGTTATCGCGGACTCTCCTCACTCCATGGCATCTCCTACTCCATGACATATACTCTTTATTATATAGCGGACTCGGTGTGTTTTATCTAGAGAAGCAATCTCATAGCATTGACGGTGTAACAATGTTTGATTAAAACTATTAAAATAAACAGTATTTGGTCATATATACTTAACTTATAAATACAACTTAAACCATCACTTTCCAAGATGTAACCAAACTATACGAAACAATTGCATACATACAGTTAATTCGATAAAAGGCTATAAATTTTGGTAACTTCATAATGAACGTTTCAATGTTATCACAGCGACGCAGTCGAATCCCATTGTAGTCGCTTAAATCATTTAAATCATAGCGCTGCACGCATCAGAAGGCTTTGTTGCTCCTCGGTCGTGTACATGTGTGCTCTACATAATGACCATCCACAAAACCTCAAATTACGTTCGGAATCAAAAAATGTTGTGCAACGACCTACATAACTTTTACTTGTTAAACAGCGAAATATTTTTTGTAGCAAATTATAATTAGCTGTCGGACGTAATTTTCGATTAATTAAATTAAAAGGAATTTACGAAATCCAAAGAACGGGTTAGCAGCCACACTCAAGAGCAAGAATTTGTAAAAATATAAAATGAGAATAACTTTAATGCTGACTGCAGTCTAAGGTTGCATTCGCACATTTAACTACGCCACGTCTGCTCTTGAAGATAAAAGCATAAAAGCACATAAGCTTTTCAATTGTTAATTTTAAGAATGGTAGAAGTCTTGCAGTTTATCTGAGATCATCTTTAGTTATATTCAAAAAAATCTGTAATTTACGGTTGTATGTATTTTACGGTTCAGAATTAAACATGCGATCTAGAGATAACGCACACAGTACAATGTTGGCTGTACTTCAGTTATAATCTCTATTTTGTTCTGTCTGGATTTAGTTAAATATCTGTTAGATCATAAAACACCAAGGGCACAAAATGGCCTTTCGGGCGTCAATTTTTTTGCCACTATTCAGAGTGGCGTGTAAATGACTTAACTGTAATAAAAATCCTGTCATTTCAGAAACACTTCTGCACTAAAATATTTCCTAATTACATAGACCTTGTTACAAAATAACTACGCCAGATTGCACAAGTTCAGCGAACAGAAAATTGTTCATTGCGCTAACATCAATCCCAAATGTATGGATCGCTTAAACTTGCATTATGCACCTGGTTGTTGTCGGACGAGGCCGTGTGTATGCAATGATCGTTTATTCAAATGTGTGTAAGATCTTCATGTGTAACCTTAAACATGTTTTTTTATTTCTTTACAGCATTCTTTAGTTCATTCACAGTTCTATCTTTATATAATTCTGTCTTTGGAGTATCGTTTTGAAAAGAAACATAAGATGCCTTCCAATTGCCGGAAAATGGGTAAGAAGAAGGAAAATTTTGGATTAATAAGACTGTAACAATGAGTCTTAATTAAGAAAAATGAATCTTCATACTGTACTACAATATAACATCATGTTATGTTATTGATTGGATTCAAATTGACACAGTCAAGTTCACTAACACATGATCATCCTGAAAAGCCGGTAATTGGCGGGTTCATGTTTTATGCAGTACTGAAGAGTAATTAATTTTAGTCAAACGACGCTTTCACCACACGCGTAGTTTCGCGTCAAGATAATTGCAACGAGCCAGCACATCGTATACACATACAAGATGCTAAGGATTTCATAACTTATTCAGCTGATTTATCTGGTATAATATTCTATGTTCAGTGTTATAATCATAAAGATTCCATTGGTCACTTTCATTATGGTCATTTTCTCATTCACAAATTTTCAACGATATATTTATTTCAAAAAGTTGTTAATTCTCTTAAAATCCAAATAAAGGGAAAATATCTACCAACAAAGGATTTAAACTTTAACTTAAACTAATTTAGTAAAATGTTATGAAAATACGTGTTTGTTATGTAAATGCTAAAGTAATACGATTACCATAATATGCATTATTAACAAACATGAACAATGCCAAATTAAGGATAATAGCAAACTTTGACAATGTACCTTTATTTAATAACAATGATAAACATCACGAGGTTGAATCGTAAACAGGATAAGTTAACTTTGTGAATGGATAAAGTAATATACATTGTTTGTAAATGGATCCACTGCGTGACCCAAGTTTGTTGTGCTATAAGTCATAACTTGGAACCGAGCCATAGACTCGACGTCACGTCAAATAATCGCGCAGAACTCGGTAATCAATACAATGATTGTGTCGTAAAAATAATGGGAATTGTTTGGCAGTAAAAAGAATAATTATAATCTAATGATTCATAAAAATTAATGGCGAAAATGCACGTAGGCAGGAGATCCAAATATCTTAGTATTCTTAGAATATCGTGAATCTGGAACACATTTGTTACTTTAACAATCTTAAATTCTTTATTTTATACCAAATATCACAAATAATGAAGAAAACAAATGATAAATATGCCATTAATAAACAATTTGGTTATTTAACAAAACCATTGAACATAAACACGATGAAAAAGAGTTTTAGATATAAGGAACGAAGTCATTCATAGTCGGCTCGCGGTCGGGCGAACCTTTCAATAGTTATCACAGCGATATCAGGCGGTTATCGTCGCATAATGCGCACGATAAGCTGGCCCTGAGTGATTAATTGTAAGATTTCGCCAATCTACCTGTATTTTAATATTTTTTGATAATTCCCAGCTGATTTGATATCATTGACGTTAACATCGACATTGCGACCTTTAGGTTTAGTTTCTATTTCTAATATTGAGTGATATATTAAATCTGCATACTCAAAACGGCGAAACTTGTTCAACTGTTTTTTATTTTTTATTTTTATCAAAGAGTTATCGTTTACAACTAAGATGATAAACGTATTTATTTTATTCAATATTTTATTACCAAAAGTTCGTAAGTCCGCAGTTCATCGTGATATTTATTATATGTAAGAAAAGTGGTACGTGGACGTCGGAGTTCAAGCTGGGGAGCAGAGGTCGCTAACGAGCCGTTTAGCGCGCTTTGTTTGTCGAAGTCTGTGTCGTGTCCTCTAAGTGTGTTATGTCACACTGCGCAGCGCAATTTGCACAGCTTTTGAGCAAATACAAAAGCGGAGGGCGCGTTGCGTCAATGTTGACAGTGACGCGGAAACTGCCGGTTATCTTACGGCTAGTGCTTGCCTAGTACCAAAACACAGCACCTCGTAATATATTCGCGTGTCTACTGTGAGGTAACACTTTATCAAAACTTTGTTTTCATATGTCGTTATTGACATAATAATGTACACGTGAACGTCGAATATGTTAGATGCGACACGGCCCTGTGTACATTCGATTTCGTTATTGTATTTTTTCATATTTCCTTGTACAGTTAGGTTAAAAATAAAATATGTAGAACTAGTCACGTTTACCTTTAAAGTCAAAGTTAGCGTTTTTATTTAATTGGATTCAACTCATTAATAATGTGATCTGGGGAAAACCTTAAAAACAAAATCTTATACCGAGTTCTGCAACGTACAGTAGGTTGTAGAATTTGAATACATATGACAAAACAAAATAGTACTGACCTGTCCTCTTATCGTTAGTTTCTTGCAGTCTTTTGACAATAAGTCGCGGACGTCCTCCAGGTACAACTCAACATAGGAACAGGAGACCAGGTGCGTCACGTCCGGCGACGCGTTGTTTTCGATGTGCGCCCAAATGTGTCTGAACGCGCGGGGGATGATGCCCTCGTGGTCGGGTGTGCCCACCATGATGTGAG
>DWOQ01000744.1:0-10507 GCA_018251115.1 Codatractus alcaeus
CATCTAAATTGAGGGCGCGCGTGGAGTTAACACGCGCTGCAGCGTCGGCGGTCTTCATCTAGGTCGCGCATGTAACACCTCCACCCCCAGAGCAGCAACTATTTGAGTACCTTGACCGAAAATGTTGCTGGTACGGCCTCCTGGGTTCCGGATCCTTCAGGAGTAGCATAGGTGTGAGCCTCGTCCTTTTTGGGTTCTGGTTTCTTTTCAGAGGTAGCGGTAGTGCGGTTCACATAGCGGCGAATTATTATAACTGCGGTGACTGCGAGTACCCCAAATATAATAGTGTAGAAGGGTAGCGTCGTATGGTATAGTGAAGAATTTGTTCTGTCCAAGGTGAGTGGCTTCTGAAGAAATATCCTGTCTTCTAATTTATGTAGACTTTTCAGGTTGACGGAGTTAAGAGTTATTTGGTTCATATTACTATCGTCTACGGAAATGTGATGATTGGGGATCTCCGTAATTTTCAGTGGCTGTCCTTTTACTTCATCGTTGATGTTAATGATTGTGATAGATTCTGTACGCAGGGAACATTCATATGGAATAGTGGCGAGATAACTTCCAGAAAGAGATAAGTATTCTTCACGGCCACACTTTAAATCCACTTTCGTAGGTTGTGGGAAGAAAAGAGTGTAGTGTTGTCCGTCCAACTGCTCCATGGCCTCCTTGGTGACTGTAATTTTTGTAGGACTGCAGGATTTATCTATCAGCTGGTGCGTAATGATGCTCTGGATACAATCAGTGTGCTCTCTTAAGAGATGGTTAATATTTTCTTCACAGAGAGAGTGGTGACCGAACTTCGGGCATTCAGCCTCCATGTACATGAATGCTTTTCCATCGGTTGCCATGAAAGGATACGGAGGTAAAAAGGTTTGTAAGAACTTGTTAGGAACGATGGAAAGGCGAAATAATTCGTAAGTGTCCGGGGATATAATCGGAAATTTAAATATTAATACTAATCGTTTATCAACGAAATAACTACCAGGTTTAATGACGTTATAATACTCTCTTAAATCAGCATCTAATATCTCATTACTACTATAAATTTTCCTAAGTTTAGTTAACATATGTTCTAAGTTATCTATACTTATCATACTATGATGAGTGCTCGATGCACGAATAAATGCTAAAATATTTTCTAGTTTAATTATTTCTAAATATAAATCCTCAGCGTTTTCACTGATAATAGCTAAGAGTTGTGCAAATTTGGCATACTTAACTTCGTAAATGTAATTTTTATCTAAAAGTAATTTGAATGTTTCATTTAACTTCTGTTGGTTCTCCACTAAGATGTCAATCAATTGTGAATGTTGAACCATCCAGGCTTTATTAAGGCTAACATGATTATTGAACTCAGATAACAATCTTTGCTCGTTATTCTCTAATATTTCTATTGCGCTGTTATATTTTTCGGCATCCGAATGATCCAAGTTACCAGTTACACTCTTAATTAATGATCCTAATCCATCGAAAATACCTCTTTTTGTGCGGTTAGGTTCTAAGCTTTTTAGTTGGGATCTTATCTTTATAAGTTTGGAGGTCAAATAGTCAATTTGAAGTTCATATATGGGTAGGGTGTTGTTGTCTAATTCAGTCTTAAAATAGTTCAATTGGTTGTCAATAGAGTTAAGTTGGTTTTCCAAGTCTGAGAGCTGTATATACTGTACAAAAGAATGGTAATGGGTAATAATTTTAGTTTGTCCAAGGTTAAAGGGTAGTAGTCCGGGTCCATTGTCAAGTGGTTCCAGTCTTATCTCGAGCGCCATCGTCAGGTGAGCTAACAGTACCAGTCGAAACCTGTAACAATTTTATTTGGGTTTCTTAGGCGCACGTTTAAGGCGGGATTTAGCGATGGGTCCTTTCTTTTTTGAGGTATATATGTGAATAGGGAGGTCGGCAAGGACGGTATCCTGTGTATATCGTGGTGCTAGTTTCTGTCTATTAGCTAATGGGTTTTTAATAAATACTTGTTGGTCAGGTGAGTATTCTATTTCGGGTTCGCGGTTCTTATTTCGGTTATTCATTAATTGGTTACGGTCAGCTGTGGTAGACTCGTTTATCAAGTCGTATACAGTCTTCATTTGTTCACGATGAGTTAAGATATACTGTTGCATTAAGTGCTCGGTAATGTCAATGTCCAGTGGGTCTCTAGGGTCAAAATGTCCTCTTATTATGTCGTGGGGTCTGCATTTAGTAAAGCTGTGTACTGAACTATTATATGCTAATATCGCATAAGGCATCTGAATAATTGTCGGTTCGTCCTTTTGTCTAAGTCGTAATATACGTAAATGCTCTAATAACGTCGAATGAAATCGTTCTATGATTCCATTATCATTAGGTGAATTAGGCAATGTTCGGTGGTGGTTAATTTTGTGAAGTCTTATAAATTCGGCGAAAAGTTGATTTGTGAATTCGGTTCCATTGTCGGTCACTATAGTCAGGGGTAGTCCATGATGTGTACAGTAGGTCAATAATCCTTGTAAGATACTGAGGGCTGTACCGTCACGTAAATGATAGGCTTGTCCGTATTTTGAAAAGGAATCTACGAAGGTCAAATATTTCTCATTCTGTGCAGTGAATAAATCCATATGTACTATCTCAAAGGGTCTAGTTGCGGGTGGTACGATATTAAATTGTGGTTTGATAGGGTTTCTGTCATATTTAGTCTGTCCGCATATTGTACATTCGTTTATGTATTTGGTTATTTCTTCCTTCATTTTAGGCCAGTAATAACGACGGGAGAGGGACAAATAGCATTCATTAATGCCTCGATGGTTAGTCTTTCCCTCGTGATAGTGTTTTATTATCTCCTGTTGTCTTAGATATTCCTTTACGTCTTCTAGCTCAGTTTTAGCTAAAACTAAGTTCATAGACGAGTTTCTAAAGTTCCTCTGAAGGATTGGAATAACAGAATACATCCCTAGTGGTGGTGTGATTTTAAGGGCGGTCTTTATTTTGGGGTTAACGTATTCTTTAATTGCATTGACAACGTCTTGTTCTAAAGTCGACTCGGAGATTTGGATGTGGGTTCGTGTGTGCGTGTCAAAAGGTTTTGTAACTGTTGTCCGTCGTTTAATGTCACCTACGATTGTCAAGCAAATTTGTCTGTGGAATTTATTTAAGGGTTCGTCTGTGATGGGGATCTCTAAAATAGGGTCTTCATTGGATGTGTGTATGGTGGCTGTTGAAGATCCAGGGGGTTCAGGTCTCGTGGATAGATCGATTCCACATTCTCTAAGGAGGGATTCTATTTCCTCGTTATTAATCTGAACTCGGGATAGGGCGTCTGCGTTGGTGTTACATTTTCCTTTTTTGTAAATGATAGTGTAGTCGTATTCGCTCAGTTTAAGTCGCCATCGTGTCAGTCTAGTGTTCGGTTCTTTCAGGTTCATTATCCATTGGAGGGGTTTGTGGTCAGTCAAAATTTTAAATTTTCGTCCAAACAAATAGGGTCTGAAATACTTAGTCGCCCATACTATGGCTAAAAGTTCTTTCTCGATAGTGCTGTAGTTCATTTCACTATCGTTTAAGGTTCTAGAAGCATAGCAGATGGGTTTGTCTGAACCTATAGTACCTTGTGAAAGTACGGCTCCTATCGCTACGTTAGAAGCGTCTGTCGTTAAGATAAAGTCCTTTGTAAAGTCGGGATATTGGAGAATGGGGTCGTTAGTCAGTAAAGTCTTACATCTCTCAAAACAGTTAATGTATTCTGAGTCTAAAGTTATTTTATTTGATTTTTTTAAGCATTTAGTCATTGGTTTTGTCAGTCGTGCAAAGTCCGGTATAAATTTCCTATAATAGCCTAAAAGTCCTAAAAATTGTTTTATTTCTTTACTTGTCTTGGGTATTGGGTAATTTTGAATGGACTTAATTTTATCAGGGTTCGGTTTGATGCCTTCTCTAGTAATTACATGTCCAAGATAGGCTGTTTCTAATTTTAGAAATTCAGATTTATCCATCTGAATCTTAAAATTAGATTCTCGAAGTCTACTGAAAACCTTCTCGAGATTCAACATGTGTTCTTGTAGAGAAGTACTGAAAACTATGATGTCATCTAAATAAACCAGACATATTTCATTTTGAAGTCCTCTGAGTACATTGTCCATGACTCGTTGGAACGTCGATGGAGAATTTTTTAGTCCCATGGGCATGCGTAAGAACTCAAAGTGCCCATGTTCGACATTGAACGCGGTCTTAGGGATGTCGTCGGGGTTCATTTCGACCTGATAAAAACCTGAGGCTAAGTCCAAAGTTGTAAAATATTGACACCTACCAAGTTTGTCTAAGACGTCTGAAATATTAGGGATGGGGTATTTATCGTCAATAGTCTTGTCGTTAAGTTTTCGAAAGTCGACTACCAGTCTCCACTTTTGTTTGCCGGAAGCGTCCGCTTTCTTGGGTACTACCCAAATAGGCGAGCTCCAAGCAGAGTCCGAAGGTCGTATTATGCCTTGTTGTAACATTTTTTCTATCTGGTCTCTAACTTCTTGTCGGTGTACGAAAGGGTAGCGATAACTTTTGGTATATACTGGGATTTCGTCATGGGTCCTAATATTGTGTTTGATTTTGTTGGTAAATGTCAGGGGTTCTCCTTCTATATAAAATACGTCGGCATACTGTGCACACAAGGTCTTTAAGTTAGCTTGTTCTTCGGGGTTTAGGTGGTCAGTTCGAAGTCGGGCTAGTACGTCATTAACGCGACTTGGGTCTTGTTCCTTAGGGGTACACTCTGCGTTACAGAGTTCAATAGTCATTGGTCGGTCAAAGGTAAGTAATACGTCATTGTTGGTCGGGTTTCGGATCTCCACTATACCAGTATCGTCTGTCACTGTCGTAATGCATTCATGTATAACACAATTGCATAAAAACTGTTCAGGGATGTATACGTCGCCATTAGGGTGATGAATAGGGATGGTCACTAGGCGAGAGGAGTTGGCCGGAATAATTTCTTCTGACTTAGGTGTTCTACACTGATAACGTAATAACGGTATACTTGCAAATTCAGTTAACAAAAGGTTATGTTTTAAATCTATTTTACAATTTTCTAACAAATCTAAGCCAATTAATCCGTCGAAATAGTTATGGAATTTATATATGAATAATTTAATATTTTTCTGGCTATTGAATTCCGGAAAACTAGGTATAGTAATTGAATCGTTTTTTCGTTCGATCGATACATACCTGTTACATGTTGCTCCGTGAAAACAATTGTGAAATAGTGGTTTAAAGAAGCTGAACAGTGCAGAGCTGTACATATTTGAGTAGCTTACAGTACTAAATATCTTCTTCAATTATCGTCTTTTCGGTACACATAAAAATAAAAAAGTTATTTGCAACTGAAATTTAAAAATTTGCAACAAACCAACGAACATTGTCACCAAGCGCGCGAGTAGGTACAGTGAGCGCGTGAGTCATCGTTGTCGCGCAGTGCTGCGTTCAAGTGTGCAAGTACACTTGCCTGGCGCCGTGTCCCGTTTAATACCGTGTAGTGTGATAGTAGATAATTAGCAATAAATTATGTCGCAACCGAAAGCAAAATTTGGATGTTGTGAACGTCAGACTGCATCAACAAACTTCTTAATTTGTATATTGTGCAAACATAAATTCCATCTAAACTGTGTTAATATCAATAAAGGACCTAAAGACTTAACAGAAGATTTCAAGTCGAAGTGGATTTGCCCAGGTTGTCATAGCAAGCAGCCGAAATCGGACAATTCTAACACACCAGTTCGAGTAGCGGCAGCCGCACACAACGTTTCACCTGAATCCTTAAATAATATTAACGTCAGGAGAGGAGGCATCATTCCACAGAACCTCTCGTCCGAAGTATCAATCGACAGCGTCCGAAAAATAGTTAGGGAGGAACTTCAAGATATTTTGGAGACTTTCAAAATTAAAATACTTCAACAATTTGACCTCCGGACCAAAGAAGTTCTAGATAGTTTTAAACGGTTGTCCGATTCCTTAAGTTCGATTGAGAAGCAGCTGGAGATTCACTCATCCCAAATTGCGCTGCTTGAATCCGAGAACGCAACGCTGCGGATTAGTGTTTCAGACCTTACCACTAGAGTTGCACGGATAGAACAGCATTCAAGAGCCAGCAACTTAGAAATTCAAAACATTCCGGAAAATAAGTCCGAAAACCTATTTAACGTAGCGCAACAAGTAGCTGCTGTAGCAGGCTTTAAGTTAAGCGAGTCAGATATACACCTGTGTACAAGAGTTGCCAAATTGAATAGTGATAGTCTACGTCCAAGGTCTGTGATCATTAAATTCAGCTCTCCAAGAATTAGAGACAACTTTCTTGCAGCGACGCGCAGATTTAATAAGAAGGCAAATAGCGCCACAGAAAAGTTAAATACGTCTCACATAGGAATCGGTGGTCAAAGAAAACCAATATTCGTCGTTGAGCATCTTTCATCAACCCAAAAGGCCTTACACGCCGAAACACGAATTAAGGCAAAGGAGCTTAATTATAAGTTTGTCTGGGTAAAGGGAAATAAGATATTTATGCGTAAAACCGAATCTTCTGAATATAAATTGATCAAAAGTAGGGAAGATTTATCCCAATTAAAATAGCAACCAATTTTTATTCTAAGTTAGTTTATTTTCTAAGTTAGTTTACTTTTAAGATCTTTTAACTTTGTTTTTGTTTTTATTTTATTTTTCTTTTGGTAACTGTTCATGTCAATAGATAACATTACAATCTACTACCAGAATGTAAGAGGTTTGAATTCAAATGCAGTAGAGGTACGTCAACAAATACTCAATAACAATTATGATGTATATGTATTTACAGAGACTTGGCTAAATAGTGGATGTTTTGATTCAGAAATTTTTGAAAATGGCTATGTGATTTACAGGCGAGATCGTGGAACTTGTAGTAATAGTTCTGTTAGGGGAGGAGGAGTTCTGATAGCAGTATCAGAACAATTGAGGTCAAACCGTATTCTAGAATGGGAAAGTGACTGTGAGGATCTCTGGGTGTCAATTACCGTCGACAGTTCGCAACCAGGTATGAGGGCCTCAAAAATTAACGTATGTGCTATTTATCTGCCACCACCAGTAACAAACGAAAGTTTAAGAGTGTTCACTGATAAAGCTACTTTAAACCTAGAAGCATGCCCTGATGACCAATGCTGTTTGATCTTAGGTGATTTTAATATGAGTAGTATATCTTGGTTCATCAATCCAGACGATGACACTGAGAACTGTATGAAACCCTCTGATTACGAAAATCGTGAACTACTCTGCAAATTCGTAGATTTTTTGACATTTAATAACCTAAAACAATTTAATAATGTAACTAACTTTCAAAATAAAATACTGGATTTGATACTTTTTAACGGTGGTAAATTACAAGTCTGTGAATGTTCTCACCCTATAAGAAATATTGATAAATTTCATCCGCCCCTTGAAGTCATACTAAGATCTAAAAAATTGGATATAAATAAAAACTCACCGTCAACCTGCCAACATAATTTCTATAAAGCTGACTATAAATTAATCAATGATTATTTCGAGATTGTGGCATGGGAGGATGAGTTTAGTTCGTGCAGTAGTTTAAATGAGATGGTGGAGAGATTCTACAATATATTATACTGCGCTATTCTAAAATATGTCCCTTTGACCAAACCAAGAAACTGTGCTTACCCTGTCTGGTTTTCTCGTCACCTAATATACTTATTGAAACAGAAAAACAAATATCGTGCAAAAATGAAGAAATTTAAAAATCCTCTAGACACAGTTGAGTTCGAATACTTAAGAGATGACTGTAAAAAGTTAATAAAAACGTGTTATAATAGGTACATTGTAGGACTGGAAAATGAACTAATGAAAAATCCGAAAATATTTTGGACTCATGTAAAAAAATATATACGTAAAAATAGTAATACATACCCAGACTCAATGACCTTAAATGACAGTACATCATCCAGCCCAGATGACATTCCTGATATGTTTGGTAAGCACTTTGCTTCTGTTTATGTAGTAGATAACGATAATAATGACTCCGGTCCCAGTTTAGAATCACTAATGGAACCTTTTGATACCATAGGACATTTCGAATTTTCTCCGGCAGAAATTAATAGAAAGCTTGAGAAGATTGACCCCACTAAAGGGAAAGGCCCAGATAACATACATCCACTTCTCTTAATAAACTGCGCTAATCTATTAAGTTATCCCCTTGCGTATCTGTTTAACCAATCACTTCAGACAGGAATATTCCCTGATGTGTGGAAAGAAGCAAGAATAGTACCAATCTACAAAAATGGTAAAAAAGACGAAATCTGTAATTATCGGCCAATCTCTATTATATCTGCTATACCCAAATTATTCGAATCGCTAGTTCATTCAGTTATTTACTCACATGTGCTGAAATACATAACTACAAAGCAGCACGGGTTTATGGCTAAAAGGTCAACCAACACCAATTTAATACTGTTCACTTCTGAAATAAGAGAAACTGTGGATCAAAATTTACAGATAGACGCAGTCTACACCGACTTCTCAAAAGCCTTCGATAAGGTGAACCATAAAATTCTGATTAATAAATTGCGTGCATTTGGAATAACTGATAATGTTCTTAAATGGTGTGCGTCTTATCTCTCAGGCCGATCCTCAAGGGTGGTAGTAAACGGTAAAGAATCCCAACCATTCATCGCCCATTCAGGTATACCTCAGGGCTCTATTCTGGGACCTCTATTTTTCAATATTTTTATCAATGATATAACTCATGCTGTGAATTACAGCAATATATATCTATTTGCTGATGATCTTAAATTGGTAAAGTCAGTGAGGAATGATTCTGATGTGAAATGCCTACAGGAGGATGTTGATAACATTCATAAATGGTGTATCAAAAATAAAATGAACTTGAACACAACTAAATGTCTACACATAAAGTACACACGGAAGAGGCGCAAGTTGCAATCTGAGTATTCTATCGATGGGAAAAGACTACAGGAAGTATCTACTGTTCGAGACCTGGGTATTTACATAGATAGTAAACTCCGCTTTTCTGAACATGTAGATAAAATTATATCTGAAGCGAATAGGTCCTTAGGTTTCATATTAAGAAGTACCAAAGGCTTCAGAAAACCTAGCACTGTCATAAAATTATATAATTGTTTTGTGAGAAGTAAGTTGGAATATGGAAGTACAGTGTGGAACCCGAATTATAAGGTGCATATAGATAGAATAGAAAGAATCCAAAAGAAATTAATTCGCAGTCTATCATATCGTTTTAAGCCGCCAATAAGTGCACAGACATACTCGTATACTGACAAATTAAAGCATTTCAATCTACTTCAGCTTTCCGTTCGCCGATCTCACCAGGACCTGTTATTTCCCCACAAATTACTAAATGGTGATATTGACTGTCCATATCTGTTAAACAAATTCAAGTTTTACTGTTTCCGCCAGAATTCCACGTCATAAATGCAACCTATTAGTTTCTAAATCTTGCAAAACTTATTTGGTTCGTCATTCGCCTGTAGTTCGCTTGTCACGTCTGTATAATGAATATAACAATAAAATCATAGATATAGATCTTTTATGACAAACGCACTAATTTTAAATCAAAACTTATAAATTGTGACGTACCTACCTCTATCTCTGATGAACAGCAGTAATTTTAGTATATTTAATATTTCTAAATTATGTTTTTGTTTATAAGTGTAAGTAATATTTTAGTCTCATATAATTACATATTTTCAGACAATTTTTTTTGTGTATATTAACTTCTTGTTTTATAATTCTGTAACATATAACATGCTGTGGTTACCTTTAAGCGCAGGAACAGTAGAATAAGTTTATATTTATGTAGTTTTTTAGCTTATAGATATCCACTGTACCTTGCGTTGGTAATCCATAAATAAATAAATAAATATTGAGAGTTTGGACGGTTATGACAATCGAAAGCTAAGTTGGTACTTGCAGTTGTAGCAATTGTAATCGATTATTTTTAAAAAGCTTAGAGTGGTAATTATATAACATGAAAATTTACTTCAGACAATTCCACAAATTGTACTTACTAAAGAATAATCTCCCACAGATGAAGTCAGCTCGAGATAAAAAATTACTCCCTTTATCGGTGTCACCCATTGGAGATTATGGCTTCACTTAAGTTTTAAGTGCCGTTCCTTGGAAGGCATTCCACTCTTAAGTTTCGTGAAAATTACTCGCCGCGAAGTTTGTAAGAAAATCTAATTTACAGCAATTGAAATATAAATATTGGCGTGTATTAATTTTCACATTTAAGTGCGACTTTATATCATAGGCGAACTAATATTTGCTTGAAAATATAGTTGCTGAATTAAAATATTTGTTCTTGTTACTTTATATGTTTATAAACTGGTTTAAATTACCTTTTACAATTACATTTATACAATTATATTTTACACAATTACAACTATCATACACTATTGCTGATATATCATCAACGACCATTTTTGTCCCACTGCTGGGCACAGGTCTCCTCTCAGAGTGAGAAGGATTTAGGCCATAG
>DWOQ01000745.1:0-10507 GCA_018251115.1 Codatractus alcaeus
AGTGATATTTAAAAAAATATTCTAAACAGGAAGTCAAGGCTAAAGAGTTGCGTATAAGGCTTAAGAGAAAATACGACCGAAATGAGTAAATCGCGTTATACGCGTGGTCAAGGCCAGTCGGTCGTAAAGCAGGCACGCTGAACGTACATTGCTGGTAGTTAATCTTATTTATTTATGGATGCGTTAAAAATACCGGTTACATTTTAGGCACGGGAGAGAGTAATGAAAAGATACCGTAAACCCGTGATCACATTCCAGTTGAAGTAATGAGTTAACAGCTAATTAGGTTGACAGGTATTGTAAGCTCCAAGGGAAACGTGTTACGTCCAATTAATTGTAACCTTTTAATTGAATTTGTTAGTACCAGAAATATACATACTGTTTCAACTGTTACGTGTTTAATAACATAATTATATATTGCACATTTATATTACAGTGTAGGGGACAGTTACGCGAATCAGAATACAAAGCACGAGGGATTCTAACGGCATTAGCATTCATATCGCATAGCGAATTCTGTTTAAGTGTACGTAAGGAAATGAATCATCGATACAAAGAAATATATATGCCGATACCTAGTGATAAAGCATACTATAGCTATTCATACGTGAGTGTTAATAATTTTAAATCTTGAACAATAATCGAACTCATTATCGAACTCGAACTGGTTGTTCCTTAAGAACTAAATCCTAACGTTCCGTCGGCACGGAAGACAAAATTCTGTGTCAGATCTGTTACTGACTAACCGCGATACTAACAGCGTACAAGAAAAAGAACTTAAACGTTCACACAAACATTAAGGCTGTCGACTCCATCGGTGAAAGTAGAGTGGATACAACGAGACGTTGAGCATTTCTTTATGTTCGCAGTTTCAAATCCATTAGAGTTAACTTTTAGTATTGTTATTATATTTAAGACATGTACATTAAGGTGTACAACCACGAGCTTATACGACACTCTATTTTAGATAGTGCTTTTATTATGTCAAATAATTTGTACATATTGAATGAAATGAATGAAATTGAAACGCACTCACTGATTCACTAATACGAAATTAAGGCTTTCATTTTTATCAACCGAATTGCCAATTATCGCTAATAAAGAACAATTCCAATTTAAAGAACATTTATTTTTTTAAATCTCTATTGACACATATTTTCAATTTCCGATTATATCGGAATTAGCAAAAAAAGTGTCAACACAAAAAGAAAGCAAAATATGTGTCAACACAAAAGTTCAGCATGTGCTTTTGCATTTATTCCTAGTGAGGAAGACAGTGAGCATTGTTGAATGGACGTATCAATCGTCGGCGTCTACGAAACAATGGTATATGCTAATGTGCCGGTCGCACAATGACCGGCGCCGGCGACACCGTGCTGAGGAAATTGATTCGACGCGGTCAACCATTACTTTGTCACCGTTTGCCGAACTTTTTACAAAACAAAACGGAATTTCCCTTGACAATTTCGCGAATAAAAAAACATTCATATTGCAAAATATACTTTCAATACTTCATTTATTTTCCAATAAACTTTATAGATATTGTGAAAAATTAACGGTACTTCTGACTAATCATAAACTTCATGCATGTGAAAATAAAAGTAGATTTCTATCTGTAGCGAGCCTAACAGTTGTCGCAGATAATAGTATGTTTCGTTCCTTATTTATTCGATACTGATCAGTATGGGTTGTATTATTATGGTACAATTTGTCATATCAGTCAGTCTTAAGAATACAACTTACCAGATCGCTATCATTAGATGCTGTCACGTCATCGAGCGGGTTGCCATTTGCGACGTCCACGCCGGAGTCATTGGGATCACCTCTCCGTCTAACTTCACTCCTAACTTCATGGAAGTTTCTTATCGAGTTGAAGTTGATCCGGAGATCGGTTGTGAAGTCGTCGTACAACTTGAACTGATTCGCATTGAACTCCGTTTCGTTGTCGAGGACGTCGCGACTCGTCAATCGCGAGCGGTTCGAGCTTTTGCCATTGTTACAGTTGCTGTTACTGTAACTCACTTTGTAATAGTCGCGGGAATTCATGTTATTATCACTGTTTGTCCTTGTTGCACAACTTTTTTTTTTATTTAACACGGAGGAAAACGCATTGTTAATTAAGAAATTGTTTAAAGTTTTATGTCACGAACGTGCGGATTCTGTAAGTGATCGGATTTGTTACAGTTGCGTCGAAGACCGAATGTTTGAACGTTTCATGTATTGGATTACGCCGTTTGCCCTACATTGGAAATATACCATCGGGCCTCTTATTTCGAGCTGGGCAACCAAACTGGGGTTTACGAGCCATTCAACTTATTATGTGCCCTCAGTTTATTTGACGACTTACGATTAAATGTTTAGTAACACTATGAGGAGTGGCTAAATATAACATGTTCAGGTGCAGTTATCGGCCCGGTCGGCGTGGAACTGGAAGTCTGTTTCATGTTAACCTAGTGGTCGGGGCTCTAACCTAGAATCTTAAGAGCGTCCGAAATATTATTATACTAGAGCGGTCGTTAATCTACAACTAAGATAAACAGTGCAATATCCAATATAAAACATTAAACGCGGAGTATAATATTAAGTAGGTCGGTATTGTTCATAACTATGGATTTAGAAATCGGGAGGGCATTCGCCGGTATAATTAAAATCGAAATGCGAGTTGCGCCTCGCATTTTAAGGGTTCCGTAGGTTCAGTTTATACTAGCACTGCCGAATATCATAAAATATTACAATATAACATTAATGTGGTTACTGTCATGTCACTTCAATGGCAACATAACTAATATTATTCATGAGATACAGCTCAGACAGAGAGACAGCGGAGTCTTACTAATAGGGTCCCCTGGTACCCTTTCGGTATGAAACCGTAAAAGTTATACGCAAACATAAAGCAAAGCTTACTATTGTAATTTCCTGATGTAACGCGAATGGGTATACTAAAGGTAAGATAAACTATACTTTGCACACGAATGATTGGCATAAACATACATTATTTTAAACATTGCAAAGATAAAATTTATACACAGTTAAAAGAAGTTCGCCAATTTGGAATTGACTACTGATGTCCAGGGGCGGCAGGGCCCACTCAACGTCAGATGAACTGCATTCTTATATGTATGCTATTTCAATATCATAAAATACTTCATAGACTCAATAAGCTTGAATACTGTGAATAAATAATTTCCTCAACAATAAGCAGGTAATCACGGCTTATAAGTACACGAATGCATTGTAATATGTAATTTCGTCGAGTAACCAGAGCCATGTGTCGAGGGTAACGACAAGTGACTGCTCCAGGGTCGTGTGGAAGACCTTCGCCTTATTTCTGTGGCTTCGGCATTTAGCTGATAAATTTGCTAATTCCTCGATTTATTGTATAAGGACAAAGTAATGTTAAGTTATAATGTTATAACGGATATGAGCAATTTATTATTATTATTTTTATTGTGCAAATAAAAAACTATATGTAAAATATTCAATTAAGGTCAATGGTTTTTTATGCCTTAACCGTAAAATGCCGTAAGAAGTAAGACTCTTAAAGATATCGTTGCAAAATTCTGTAGTTAATACCTTAATAATTTTATATTAATTTTATTTCTAATGCACTTAGTGAGTATAATATTGATGTACCCCCAAAACCTAAATAAAACAGTCCACGTAAAAAACATCTTCAGTTTTTTTCGATACCATACAATTATTACAACTCAGTAAATTCACAGTCAATGGCATCAAAAGGAGATTAACTATTGAACTTGTCAGCCCTTTTGATCTACTCCAGTAACTGGTTTAAATATCTCGTAGACGAGCCAATCATCGCATAGAGCTGTGGTTATTTTGGGGGCTCTCCATAGCCACATGCATTACATCTGACTTACGACTATCGTTGAGAGCTAGTACCGGATCGTTAGTAGAATAACAAGGTCAGTGTCAGAGAATACTTCCAAAAATTGAGCCTCAATGACCACAGATACATTGTAACCTTTAAGTTCAAAGTTGAGACATCAGCAAGTGTTGCTAATGTAAGTGCGTGGTAATCCTTCAAACCCACAAAAGTATTAAACCGGTGTTTTAGTACACAAATATATCACGAAGAGTTTTACCACTCTTAAAGCTATCACTGGAAATTGATACTTTTGGGATAAGATATTAATTTCTAACACGACATAATAGGTGACTTTATGAGTGTGCTGTTTAAAATATATTCTTTACGAACTAAATTACTTTTATACGACATGTAAATGCATAATAGGGCTAAGTTTACACACATAGTAGCTTTATGCAGCCACAAAGATATTTCTTTAATACTCATTATATGAATGAAAATACAATTATAATTAAGTAAATACAGTCATAGCTTGTCGCTCCATCTCTAGCGGTCAGACAATAGCTTTCTCTAGGATGTGATAGTATCATTGAGGATATAAATAGTGTTTACGTGATCTTCACCGGTTACTGTACGTCCTGGCGCGGTGCCAGGGGAGTTAACTATTAACGACGGCGACCCCAAATGTTTCAACAAAGCTATTCGCCACTACGTGTACGCACTTATACATATTTCACAATTTAGGCTAAGTCCATTAAATGAACATAAAATATCTGAGACACCGAGTGATCTATGCGGTTTGGAAGTTCCCGTTAAATTATAAAACCGATCTTAGTCTCTGGTTTTTAAATATGCATTAAGAACTTTTATTTAACGACGTGGGAGCATAAGTTTTAAGTGTTTAAGCTCATCTATAAGGAATATATGATAATCTATGTAACATTCAAATATTCATTTATGAAAAATATGAAAGTCTTTTAAAAAATGAAGCTAACACATTCACGATAAAATTGGTCTGATTCAGTTAAATCGCTTACCTGAACCACTAAATAAGCGATATGATTTTTTGTTCAAAAACATAATTATTATGTTTAATGCCACGCATAGTCACACAGTCAAGTTACAAAATTATAATAGTGGGTGGAAATAACATGTTACACCTAACTCGGATAATGTGATAAGATACGCGTACGTATGACGTGAATTCCAATTTGTGAAAGTCAATACACAATAAAGAGAATAACCAGTACGAAACGTAAATCATTAACCAGTTTACATAACGCCTGCTCATCCAAAAGCTATGAATGAACACGCCCGTGCAACACGATGACCTCATCCTACATAGCGTACACGTTTTACGATTTTATAAACATGCCGAAAATTGGAACTTCTGATAACAATCTTATATTCCGTTTAGTCAGCCCTGACTTCATTTGAAATCCCAAAGAGTTTTGAATTGAAAATGAAAGGAAAAGAACTTAAAAATTTATGTACAAATGAAAGTTATTATGATATTAATGAAAGATATATGAACAAAATGTTATTGAATTGCACTTAACGAATAACACTGGCGCAATTTAAAATTGCTTTTATTTTGTTTTCAATTTAAGAACATCGGAAAACGAAATCTTACATAACTGAACACCCAAACCGTAAAATTTAATTTACAAAAATAAAATGTTAATAGAATAAAAAAAAGCTGATGCAATTACATAGCTTCACGATTATAAAGAAAATAGTGTCTCCTACAAACACGTACAGTACTATTATTGAACAGTTCAGACGTTCAATTCCATTGAAAGAATTTCAACATTTCTTACGATCGAATTCTATTGTAACTCATTCGTTCCCATAGACGCAAGTGTTACTGATATGACGAATAAAGTACACAACGATAATTAGACTGTCGATATTTGTCATTAATAATATAAGAAAAGGTTAGCTTCGATCAAAATCAAATCATATAAATTGTATCCTAACTTTAGTTATATTTTAAGGAAGTCCGCAATAACACTGTAAACATTGCAATATTGTAATCAAACAATTCGTTGCAACCGTGGAATGTAATCATGTTTAATAGATGCAAGCCGTACGAACCATATGTTAAACACATTACAAAGAGGAACAGATGGACAATGTTGCTATGGCATCGGCACTTGGTGATGAGAAATAAAAGTTGCGTGTTTATGTTGCACTTTCTACTCTTTTTTCGAATTCTGAAGTATTACTTTGACTACTTCAATGTGCCTAAACACTAGATACCTTGACTTTTTCTCTGAAATTTTCTCTGTGGCGTAAACACTACAAAATTTGTAGATTTCTAAGTGTGCTTGAGGTTGCACGGTTCTGGTAAAAGCTCTCGGACCTTCATACCAACTTGATTTTATCTCTTTTCTGAAATTTTAATTTGTCTCACATACAACCCATCAATTTAAGAGAAGAAACTGGAAAAACATAAGCAGACTTTTATAATTCAATCTATACTAATATTACACCTGAAGAGATTGTTAGCGCTAATCTCTAGAAGTAGAAGTGGGATGTGTCAAAATGTTTATGAATCCGACAAAACATTTATTAAGGAAAGTTTTACTTTTTAGTTATTTACAAAAGTCGGTAATTTGAAAGATGATCTGCTTGACCTATCTGCAGTATGCGCTGTCATATACGCAGGAGGTCAACTAGAATGGTTATTGGAATTGTCTTTAAATGCGAGTGAAATGATGCGGCACAACTAGTCATAGATAAATATGAAATCCAGTCACACGTATCGCGACACAGCGAGTGAAGGATTACGAACTGATTTGTCTTAAGCGAAGATATTGTTGCAGCGATTATATTACAAAGGCTATCATTACATCGTTACAAGGTTAACAAAACACTTATTCCATTATCTTTAAACGCAGAAAATGCGGATTTCTGTCATTAAGCAGTCAAGTATTAAGATTGTAATTGGAGCTATATAATATCTTCATGTTCAAAAGATACTATGTGAAGAGGAAATTTAATAATAGCATTAATTTAAAGAGGTGTATGTGCTAACGAAATTTTATAAAACAAAAAATGTGCATACATTTTATACATTTGATATGTACTTTTAATTAATTACATAGTCCAACGGAAATGTTATAATAAACAGAATCATTGCCGCTCGTATGTTCTCGGGTCACATGTTCTCAAGTTTCAAAAAGCTTGTGACATTTTATACGTCGCCACAAACTTGAAAAAGTGTAGTGCTACTAGAGAAGTCTAAATTTATCTCCTGCTTTGACTAAAAAAATGTTAAGATTTAAAGAATACACAATTTTATGTTCGTCATCTTTGCTGATCATGTTTTATTTTCATAGTGTCTTTATGAATTATTAAAAGAGAGAAAAAATATTTTAATCTCCAATGAATAAACAGCCGCAGTTCATTCACATTTTTTAAGTTAAGTTACGAGATCAATTGTTTAGAGATAAAACAAATTAATGTTATTAAAAAATGTTTCAAACAACGGACGACGTAGGATAACGAAGACTAATAATATCTAAATTAGAGAAATATGCTTAAGAATTTATTTCAGACTACGAGTTCCTCCCTAACCTGAACAAACAAATTGACACAAATGACGTTACACAAAAAGTTCAAGCAATTAGAGTTTCTGTTCTTAAAACAATAAACGCTAATTATCCCCCATCCATCAAGTAGCTAGGAAAAAACAGAGGGGGAAACGATTGTCGCCAAGTTGAAAGTTATGACAAAACCCTCGTAGCAGGAAACGCGGGTTATAAATAGATGTGGGCTATAAACAGTTGTTTGCTTGAAGAGAAGCGTGGCGCGCGGGAATGGATGCCGCGATCACGTGGGAGAAACAATAAGTTATCAAACAGAGAGGTCTTTGTTTTATGGAAGTAGTCCATTATACCTCCTAGCATTAGAAGGCTAGGCTTTATTTTGTATCAAGACTAATGATGTTAGGATGCTATTTTCAACTTGTTACTCGTGATGTATTAAATCTTAAGTAAATGATCTTATAACTGTAACTTATGTACATCGTTAAATAAAATTATTTGCACATGTATGCATAACAAAATTTTTAATTTCCTTTTAAGTTTCATTTTGAGTATTAATTTGTTTTTATTTTACCGTAACTTTGAACCTTGTAAATCATTGATACAATACATAACTTTTCGTCGATCGATCGTTTTAATGGCCGCAATAATTTTGCAAGAAGAATTTTATTGACGAAGTCGTCAACACTTCCTATGGTAATCGAGATGTAGATTTTATCAATAGGCTGTAAAATTTAATCCATAAAGACGATAACATAAAGTTTCGAAAACCAAAGACACAATACACGTATGCAGTGGGCGTGCGTTTAGCGCTTTAGGTACACAGACAACAAAGCGATAGAATTTTAATCAAGTTTTGGTAAATGCAAAAATAACAAAACTGAAATTCGAAACATGGCAAACGAAACCCACAATATAAACATTAAGGAAAAGAAAATCGAAGGTGAAATCGGCTTTGGAATTCTATGATGTACCTTTGCACTTAAAAACTGTTGTGTGGAATGGTGAGGTGTGGAGTGAAAAAGAAAATATAAACTCGGCATTAATAACAAAGGTCATACTGCCTTTAATCCAGTTTCCATACAGCGGCAAATATGTTCATAAAGGTAACAATTAAATTATAATTAATTTTATATTTCGAAGATCTTTAGGTTGACTCTGTAATCTTTGAAGACATCCGCAGCTAAACCTTGATTGAATTAAGACATTAGCGAGATGGGCGAATAGAATCGATAACCAAAGATCAATTACGCAAGGTTAAGATGCCGTAATCGATTACAATGCATGTTATTTGTTCATCACGCTCATAGAAATAGTAAAACCAACTCAGAGTTGAACGCGATACAAATGAGAGTGAAAGTGAATTACTTAAGAACAATGTAAACGTCAGTTGGATGATTGATTAGTATACCGCTGAATACTATTATCCTGGTGAATGTCGGTGCAGACGAATTTAATACAATTACATAATGGTTGTCTTAATATTGGACTGATAAAATAACATACGAACATAATAAAATCAAAAATATTTTAGCGTGATTAAGACAATTTACACATTAGACGATTAATGCAAATGATAAGTATATTACAGTCATGTGTTGTCATGGCATTTCTGTTCGATCAGCGATGGGTTACAATTGTTATGTAAATGAAACCGTTTCATGGTATTCAAGACAAATCATTCAATGGGAATATTGAATGACAGGTCAAATGCATGAAAAGTTAGACGGCGTCAGATGTTGAGTGACATAATGGGAGCTTTATACTTGCTTTTAAATGTTATAAGGGTCGCCATGTATTAAATTTTATTTGTTTATTAAAAATAAAACTGAAATGTACTAAAATGTCCAAAGAAAACAAGCATGCATTCGTGTGTAAGCTGATGTAACCGAAGAATTACGATTTGACGCACGTGTCCCGCGTCAATAGGATGTTGGGAGGATGGATGTTTATATTGAAAAACGGATAAATTATTTTCTTAGTATCAATCAAAAAACATTATGCAAAAATGGTTTATTTTAAAAGAGTAGTATTTTTATAATGTTTTAAAATATGTATCACACTTAAATAACTTTTACTCGTAAGATAATGAAAAGATGTTTTAATATAAACATATGTATTTTTTTAAATATGTATCCATCATCATCATCATCATCGACCATTTTTGTCCTTCTCAGAGTGAGAAGGATTTAGGCCATAGTCCACCACGCTGGCCCAGTGCGGATTGGTAGACTCCACATACCTTTGAGAACTTTTCTAAGAACTCTTAGGTGAGTAGGTTTCCTCACGATGTTTTCCTTCACCGCTAAGCAAGTGATAATATATTTCTAATGTATGCATAGAATAAAGTAAATGATAAATTCATAATGATAGAACATAAACATAAATAAAATAAAAGCTGTACGAGTAAAAACATTGCAACAGTTATAAAACAGGACAGCGCAGTAGGAATTGCGACAGCAATGGCGTCACATTAGGGCATAGCGTTAATCGTATCTGTAACTTCATACACGGCTTACGAATTAGAGTGTGACAACTTAGGCAATAATCTTGATAACATAGAGAACATAATGAGCAGAAAAGATGTGTTATTTGTACAAAAATACATCCTATCGACGCTGGAACAGAACAGAAGGTCTACGTAATAAATGGAATTCGATACATAAGTAGAAAAAACTATCGGCTAAGTGCGAGTCGGAACTGTGTGTGTATGCGGACTTGGACACAAAAGGGTCCGTACCATTGTCATTAAAATCAATTAAAAAACCTCATATACGATACTTGAATACGCTGGATATCATCACAGAATTTTACAATACTTTACGATAGATGATATCACTTCATTAAGGCAATTGTTATTATATACGAAAGTTAGCTTATTTCTATTTTTGTAATTATCTTTGAACATCAAGAGTCAACTTCTCCGTCTCATAAGACACGGGCCCGTGAAAGGCGGACCCTTAGTAATAAGTCTCGTGGACACCATTTGGCTATGGGATTTAATTAAAAACACGTTAAATGTAATAGAAAACAAAAAGATTTGAGCTAAACATTTTCAAAAGTTAAACATTAAAACTCATTAGTGACAAGCACATAGAAAGTTAATATGCGAAGTTATCAATATATCTAT
>DWOQ01000746.1:0-10505 GCA_018251115.1 Codatractus alcaeus
CGTGGAAACTGTTAAAGTATATTTGTATAGTGCATAATATGTATAACCAACCAAATTTTATCGCAATCGTAAAAAGAAAAAAAAAACATTTAGCTCTAAAAGCAGTTTAATCGCGAAATTTAATTCAATTATAAATCACAAGTCAAAAAAATAAATGCACACTCAAAGTTGTTAAAAATATAAAATTAAAAGTAACTGTCTTTTTGTTCGTATAAAAAATGTTTAAAGCTTTACACACATACAATTAAGTTAATCCAAACTCTTACATACAAAAATATCCATAAATTTAATTGAGATTCAATTGAGATCATGAGCTACAATTATTTAATGCTACGATTATTGTATTTGTGTGGGATTTATTAGTTTACTATGCCTGGACATATGAGTCCGAAGACTCTTCCGCCAGTAGAACCTCTCCCCACAAATATCACAATGGAAGTTCTTTTCCCCGCTGTGCTTCACCATGTGCCGTCTCAGAAGAATGTTGTTGAAGAACTTCATATTACAAATCGAACACTCGACGTTCTTCTCTTTCAGATGCGTCCGTCGTATGTGGTCTTTCATGAAAGAGTTCCTAGTGAACAGTTTGCCGCAGTACGAACACTTGTGACCGGAGTCGTGCGCTTCGATCAAGTGCTTCTGCCTTAAATACTGGGTGGAGAACGCTTCCGGACACTTCGGACACTTCGCTGCCTTCACGCCATGTGCTTTCGCCATATGCATGTACAATCTGGACGGAATGTTGCATTCTGCACCGCATATGCTACATTTAAATCTCCCGTCTCTGTGATGACGCCAAACGTGCACCCTCAAATTCTGATCCCGTCTGAATGTCTGACCGCAGTACACGCATATAATATTATTGTCCGTGTGTTTATTATTCATGTGTTTCAACAATGTGCCGAAGAAACGAAAAATCTCGTTTGGACAGTGCGGACAAGCCATGTGATCCTTTATCAGTTTGTACGGTTGCAAACATGTCGTGATAGACTTGTCGTAGTTAGCGTTGTGTTTGACGATCAAATGATTCAACAGACTGTCCAAATCGCCCATGGATTCGAAGCAAATCTTACAAGCGAGAGTCGATATATCAATTTTTACGCACGCGACCGATTCCCGACATTTTCGAATGCACTTCTCCTTCACGTCGCACACCGGATGCTCCAGTACAGTGTGTTCTCTCATCAAATCTGAGTCGGGAAAATCTTTGGAACAGTAAAAGCAATTGAACTTGTTCTTATAGAAATTGAACGGTATCGCTGTCGACATGTTGATAACAATAACTATATTCTCTCTGAGCTGTTTGACGCTGGGTCGCTTCGCGTCTTCATAATCCATGTCGTCCAAATCCATCGCGTCCAAGCTTTCCTTCTTAATTTCTACGAACAGATCGTCATCGCCTTTGCATTTCTTTGAATGCATTTTCAAACCCTGTTTCGTGTGAAATTCTTTGCAGCAAATATCGCATTGTAGGGACCCATTGTCTGGGTGTTCGAGCTCCATATGTTTCTGTTTAAGCACAGCCGACGGTAGTTTCAACTGACAAATACCGCACCTAGTAAAATGTCGGTTGTTCTTGTGTTTCCTTAAAATATTCAGAGAACTAAAACTCTGGGTGCAAAATTCGCAACTGTATCCACCTTCCCGGTGATAATTCTTGATATGGGAAAACAGGTCTCGCTTTTTATTAAATTTCTGATTACATTTGTCGCATATTAGACAATTCTTCGGATGATAGTTGTTAACATGCGATACTAGATAACCAAAATACGTGAACTTCTCATCGCAGACTAAACAACTCAAATCTACCAATCTGTATTCTTCTATCGCCATATCTACATCTCTGTCGTATTCTAACTTATGTTTCACGTACAGATGGGTCAAAACTTCATCCAAAGACGGAATCGGTTCATTGCATACTTCACAGGATATTTCCGATATGTCTATTTTGATTTCCATATTTTGACCGCCTTTCAGTACCTTCAAAGAGTGATCATTCGTCGAACAATTACCGTGGGACTTCGTGTGTTTCCGTAATTCATCGTATTCCGTGACGTTCTTGCTACAATAGAAGCACAGATACTTCCCGCGCCATTTAAACGGTATTACCGTGGTGTTGTTGAAAAGAATTTCAAGATTTTTTCGTCTACGCATCGAGGACGATTCGCAGCCTTTGTATTTCCGCGGTTTATCATCTGAAAAGAGATTTTTTGAACTGTAAATGTACCCTTGATTGATCTACAAAATTTTAAGTGAACTAAAAACACTACACATCAATGAAATCAATAAAATATTTTATTTAAACAAAAAGAGGGTACATTTAAAGTTATTAACCAATACTTCGTAAAGGCTGTAGAAATATTCCTTCATTATAATTACTTAGTCACACGGTAGCTAAATAGCCTCGAATTTTATATTTATGATATTCAAATATAAAAAATATACACCCAAAACAGTATATTTAAAACGTGTTTATTAAAAATATTTACGTAACATTTATTACTTAGACATATTATCATTCAGACAATACTTAGGAGTACCATATATTAGGTAAAACTTATGAATAAGATATCAAATAAATGTATGTAATCAATGCCTCAATGAAATTCGTGACATTTTTTTCTGCAATTCTACAAACAGTAGCAGAACTCAACAATTCGGAAATGAGCAGAGAATCACGGTTAGATTGATAGATCTCTTTATGTTTCGAGGCAACTTATTTTCATTTGTATCAGAAGTTTACGCTGCTTGTTATGGACATAGAGTGCTTTGTTATGGACATAGAGTGCTTCATCATCAACCATTTTTGTCCCCCTGCTGGGCACAGGGTCTCCTCTCAGAGTGAGAAGGATTTAGGCCATAGTCCACCACGCTGGCCACGTGCGAATTGAAACACTTCAGACATCTTTGGAAACTTATTTTAAGAACTCTTAGATGTGTAGGGTTTCTCACGATGTTTTCCTTCACCGTTAAGCAAGTGATAATTAAATTGTAATACGCACATAACTTGGATAAATCAGCGGTGCGTGCCTAGGATTTGAACTTAGGACCTCTCGTTTGAGAGATCGAATTGTTACCCACTCACTACTCAATGATGCTATAGAATGCTTAGATTGTGATTAATAACGCTCCAATCCTAACAATTCAACATAAACTTTAAGGATAGAATCATACCTAAAATCAACTTCATGTAGTTATAACTCCAGTTATAATATTTTCAAGTTATGATAAAGGTTGAATTGAAACTAGGTATGAAATGGAATTGATGATAAATTGAAATCGAAAGTCTTCGCAACAATTCACTGCCTTTCGCTGCAATTCGCATCATACATATTTATGATGATATATATACGTATATTAAAGTGAGTACGTGCAGTATGCACGGCTCCCCTTCCACCAAAGACGCGGGCATACTACTGCCCACACTACCAGTATGTGCTTTTCTCCAAATCAGAGCGTCATCGGTCATCATCATAGCGATAGCGATAATAACTTTCTAACAACCACATAACTAGAATTACACATCTGATTGGCACGGGTCTCTTCACGGAGAAGAGAAGTGTCTAGGCCATAGTCCAACAAGCTGACACTGTATGGGTAGGTAGTATTCACACACCTTTGGGATTTTTTCAGAACCCTTAGGCACATTTAGGTTTCCTCGCAATTTTTTTCCTGCACCCTTAATCAAGTCATAATTTCTAATATGCACATAGTTTTGAAATCGGAATTTTCGAAAATTCGAATCTCGCACTCTTAGCTTCAGAGATCGATTTTCAAACCACTAGCTGTCATCGATATTTAAATTGAAACTATAGTTGCAATATAAAGAAAGAGAAAAATATCTGATGGTAAAAATATCACATGTCCAATTGAGAATTCACAGAATCCGGATGATGCACCCTCAAATGCATCCGCAAACTATTACTTTGAACGAACGCTTGCGAGCAAACAGGACAAACGTATTTCCTATCGTTGCTATGTATCCGCATATGCTCTCTGAGGGTCTGTTTCCTCGCGTACGACTTCTTGCAAACGTCGCACTGGTGCGTCCTCTCACCGTAATGCTTCACCATGTGCCGTTGCACGTGCGTTCTCGAGAAGAACTTCTGTTCGCACATCGAGCACGAGTGATTCTTCTCTCTAACGTGAACCTCTTTGAGATGCGTTCGCATCTTGCTCAGAATCTCGAACACTTTGCCGCAAACCGGACAGTTTATCGCCGGCATCCGAACACCATGGACGGTGCCGTGGTGACGTTTGCGCAACGTATAATTCTTAAACGTCTCCGGGCAGAACGCGCACTTGATGCCCTTGTCCTTGTTGTGGATCTGCGCTTCGTGGCTGTTCTTCTGCGTGAGCGAGTCGAAGATCTTCGGGCACGTGTTGCATTTGTAACCTGAGCCGTGGTTCGCAGTATGACAACGCAACCTGTCCTGGCTGAGGAAAGATTTGCCGCACAACTCGCAAACGTAATTCCCGTAATGCTCGTTCATGTGTTCGTTCAATTTGATGAAATAGTGAAACTCCCTATCGCATACGGCGCATTGAAACCTATCTTTCTCCAATCTGTAAGGTATTACGCCTTCGCTGAACGGCGTGAACGTTTTGGCATGATCAGCCTTGAGATGACCAATCAATTCGTCGACATCAGTAACTTTGACCTCACAAATTTTGCATCCAATTGACGACACATCAATTTTCACTTTCTCGTCCCTCTTAAGATAAGAAACAGCTGATTTAACGCTAGCATTCACGTGATTCTCTACCGTGTGACCTTTTAAATCATCCACACTTTTGAAATCCTTGTGACAGAAGAAACAGAGATAGTTGTGTCGATGCCATTTGAACGGTATGACGGTGGAACATTCTAGAATGGTTGTGGCATTTCGTTTTATAAGTCTGTTACGTGTCGTGTTGGACAACGAGGACTTACTCAATGCCTCCGTCGGCTTTATCTCGCGTTTCTTACCTAGAACGTGAAATGGGACTGTCAAAATCGATGCATTGTGTCATAACTTGACTTGGTACAGTAGTATCATGGATACAGGATCTTTGTTGGCGCATATACATACACGATAAACATAGTTACAGGCCCTGAGTCCAGAAGTCTTTATCTATATTTGTTCATTGTAGACACAAGAGCAGAAGAAGAGAGACCCTTTAGCGTTTTTGTGTTTCACTTATTTGACATAAATAAAGTTAAACATACATAATATCTTAAGTCCTCAGAAATGATGTAACATAGATTTTTCACGATTGTTAAGTTTGTTAATATAGAATAGAATTTTGTTAGCGACACAGAAAGACAAGCAATTATTACAACGGGAATGAGTAATGACGACATCCTCAAGATATGCTTAAGAAAGTTGCTAAAGTGTTGCAGTTTTTGAGCCGTTAAAAGGTTGCATTCACAGACGTTAAAACAAACAAAATACGCAGTTAACGATATAAAAGATAATTATCACATATTTATACTTATATTCTTATTTCTTATGGAACAGGTTACCGCCTAAATTCAAATTGAATGGGAGACGGTATATCAAAAAATTCAAACTACTTTTCTTTCGTAACTTTTTTGTATTGACAATAAATGTCGCTTTTATTTATTTATTTAGCATCTACCTACATCCTAGAAGGCTAATTGTGGTATCATCACGTCAAATAGGTATTAGAATCGATAGTGTAGTTTGCGAGAGGATGAGAATTTCGTACGGTCTTCAGTGCTTCGGAGGGCATTTCAAGTCTTCGGTCCCGGAGCAATATGGATAGCAACCATGAACGGCAGTTTTTATGCCAAGTTGGAGACCTTACGGGCGGTTTGAAAACATTCGACGCAGGTTGACCATTAACCCGTACATCCCATCCCTCTATTAATCCGCAATGGAGCAGCGTGTTGGAGCATGCTTCCAGCTTTCCCCAGTTATGAGGGTAGATATCCGTGGCCAGCAGTGCCACATAAATAAAGTTACAGGCAAATAAACAGGCAGTCTGTTTCTTTTCTTTCTTACTTTTATATTTGTCCACAAAAAGATAGATTATTAAGTGGACAAAATACAAGCAAAATTCAACAGTAATAATAATTGAATGAGAGTAAATCGAGCGAGTAACTCGAATGCGAGTCCGTTGCTAATAAGTCCAAAGTAACGATACTAAGAGGGAAACTTTAAAGAGGTTACCGCATACAGTCATCTTTACATAAGGCATTTCTCGCACGAAAAAGCTTTTTAGTAGAACGCGAGCGTAATTTCTCGAATGCGAGTTTTACAAAAAATACCGCTAGGCGTTCCTTTAGATGAGTCACGAGTAGAAAAGGGCGTTACTCTTCATCTCCTTTAAGATAAGATTATAATTATCAGAGCAACAAAAGAAAACTGACATGTTTGTCATCGTTTCTTGTTTCTCCAGGTTTCTCTCAGTTGAGGTCGTGTTCAAGTCCGGCAATAGTATAAGAAACGATAGTGTAATTGACAATTTGTAACCACCCCGTAGTACTACACAGTAGATATATTTCAATTCATTTATACTCTACTTCGTCATATTGTCACAACAATTTAACTCATAAGAGTATTAGTTCTCGTTGTAGGAGTAGTAATATCTCGAATGGTATCAGTTTCTCGCGTACGAGAAATACTGTCGCCTATTGAGACAAACATTTACGAGATACCCTTATCAATCGTATTGTCACCAATAACTCATTTCGCAGAAGTAATATCTCGAACATGACCGAACGAGTTTCTCGTTCAGTATCACAGACTGCGTGTTACTCGAAAGCGATTCTCACATCATTGCTCGGTTATGTTTATTTTGTTCACCACAAGCGCCTCTAGCGAGATTTAAGTTCAGTAAGACATCGATATACAGACAAGATACATACGTTTGTTTGTCATATGGTGGCGAATATATCACAAGAAAATAATACAAATTACACTGAAGTTGTCAGAGTCAGATCCAAATGTGGTAGTTTATAAAAAGTATAAAGTAGCCATTATACTTATAGCGGTATACTTTTGGATAAAACAGTTTATAACAGATAACTTGCATCAGAATAAAAAGCTTGAATTACTATGAGATAAAATATACAAGTAGGTGTGATTGTGATGAGATATTTCATATGTTCCTTTTTGACAATAGTCATCATCTTATTGATCTAGTGACAAATTAACGGGCTTGTACTAGTATTCAATGTTCAAGAATGTTCTAGAAAGAATTTTTCGCAGGCGTTGATATAAGAGGCGGCAACTGCTACGCCATGAGCGCAATACCCATCTCTATAACACTGCTGTTATGAGGCAGTGATATAAGACCATATACATGTTATAGTTTAATGTTTTAATTGACTTTAAAAAAAATAGAAGATTCTCAATGTGCAATTCTTAATGTTAGAAGATTCTCAGTCACTTCAGAACTTTTTACTGGGTGAAGCTTTTCTGAAAGCTGACGCTTCCCGTGTCGTTTTCAAATTTTATCACGATCTAACGAAAACTTTTTGAGTTATCCTTTATAATGCATGTGTTCAGCGTAGTACAGTAGAAACTCGATTAAACGGATTAATTGTTGTTGTTAGGCATTCGAAAAATCCAGATAATCGAAAGTATGAAGAAAATCGTGTTTTGAGCCGATAAGTACGTAATGTTGTACGTTTAATAAAAAAACAAGTAATACACTTCAACGAAAATCAATGTTTATTAAGAAATTACTAAGCGGTACGTTTGTACAAATAATATGTTTTCAATATTTGGTAATTTACATTTGGTAATCATGAAATAAAATAATAAATTTAATTTGGTTTAAAATATTTGATAATTGTCTATAGTCCGAATCCGTATAACTGAGGGCCGGATAATCGAGTTTCTACTGTAATTGTTATCAGATTTTCTTTCGTGTAATTTAATAGACCCGTTTATTTGTTTCTAGATCGATGTGACTACATTTTTATGTTATCTTTTGTCTCTTTACGCGTTTACTAATTGTATATTTTGAAAATTTTATATAACATACGTTATACCACACTCATCACAGTCCACCGACTCAACAACAGAACGGGTACCGAGTAAAAATGTCATTTAAAATAATGATAAATACATAATTATATCAAACTAATATTATAAAGTTGAAAAAATCGTTTGTATTAATATGCTTATCCCATTTTCCATACAAAAAGTCCCCACTTTACACACAAACATAATGACAATATCACTGTGGTGACCTTCCACAACTCGTCAAGAGATGGCGCCACATGTATTTCTGAATCACGCTATTGAAGTTTTCTCAACATCTTGCATATATATAAACTCCAATGCTTTATTTTGTCAAAGGGCGGATAGCCCCGCCGCCTCTGTATATAGATCTCAACCAATATACAAAGTTAAGTAACGTTGGGCGCGGTCGGTAGTTGGATTTGTGACCGCTATTGGCTTCATGCGCGCTTCCGTGTTTTGGTAGGCACGTTAACCTGTTGGCAATTTTGTTGGAGGTCTAATGAGCGTTTTGAAAAAAACTGACATGGATTCGCCACTAACTCTCTCCAATAATACGCACTGGAGCAGTGTGCTGGAGTATGCTCCAGGCCTTTTCCAGTTGTGGGCAGAGCCACACGCAGCCAGCCAGTGACGCATAAAAAGGTTTGCAGGCAATCTTCAATATATACGTGTTATCATACAGCCAAACTGGTAGACATCAAAATTACAGCCCTGCGGTGGTATTGCAAGATGCGTCATCGCCGGCGGCTGGCTGTTCGCGTATCGGTGACACTACGTGAGCTGATTAGGATCACGTCACCCCCCTCCCTCCTCCATTCGCCTTTCCGCACCTCATTGCATTGCAGGATCATGAATTTATACATCTCATCGTTTAACTGCAGCTAATTAAATTTCCGTAAACTTTAGTAAGCCGCATCTCTACTTAGCGGCAAAAATACCGCAACGATGATGTATGGAGAACGCGAGAATTAATTTCGATCGACCAATCCGTTTATAAGACGGATATATTAGTGAAATCAAATATTTAGTATTACAGTAACTTTTTATTTGATCGCTAAAAGAAGCTCGCACTGATTACATCTCAAGGAAATGTGAACAGACTGAAGAGCCCAAGAGGGGAGAGATGAAAGAATCATTAATTAAACCTTACTTCACTCTGCGAGTCCACGGCCTTAATTATGTTACTTAGCGTGATTAATAACGAGAACATATCACCCATTGCATCGTTCACTTCTCTGCCAGTTATACGTGTCATTAATATAATTTGTTACTTTCGTTAAAATAAGTGAGTTTTTCTAAAAACCTTTACCATGCAGTTATATATGTTGTAGTATCGTAGCACTGGCGAGTTAATCACTAAACGTTACTAATGAATTGGCATTGCCCCGAACAGTCATTACTTCACCGCACGCTTAACTAGAGACTGCGTAAAGATAGCCGCACGTTATTACTATTCATTGCATTTGATAGCATTGTGAAACGTTTTTCTTACACTCGATAAAAAATTGACTTCTTTGGAAGTATTCTCTACTAACAATAAAAATAAAAATTACAAATCGATTAATAAATAACAGAGTTATGCAATACTAAACATTAATAAATTGATGAAATTGAAGAAAATTAAATATGGAAGAAATATTAAGATAACTCAAAAACTGCTCGTCAGATATTGGTTACATTTAAGTGGGATCACACGGAAAGCAGCAAATTTCAATTTTAAAATATCATGGTGGTGATATCCTATCTCTCCAATCCCAGGGCAATAACTGTGCATTGCCTTTATATTGGGCAGTTAGGCCTGCCAGCGATCACCGTCAAGATGCTGAGTACTAGTCCGCAAACGCTGCAAAAGGGAAGCCGCTTTTTCGCGCTCCTAATGCTTCTCACCCCAATGCCCTGCGCTTCCTCTCTATGTCCTCATCATCTGTGAGCTTACTTGTAACAATATGGCTCAGATACTTAAATGTATCCACAAGCTTTAATGGTACACCCATTAATATATACCTACACCTATACCTACAGATATATCTACACAATACGTATAAATTGTAAATACGTATAAATTACCGTTAAAACAAATTGCTCTTGTTTATTTAACTGTTATTAACATATCTCATTGTTGATTAATACCCCAGACAGTAAGTGTGTGCAGCAAAGTTTACAGGAAACATTCATTTTTTCAATTCTTAAGTTGTCAATAAATAAACAAATGAACCATTAATTAATGCCCAAATCGGACCCATATCAGTTCGTTCCGTAGGCTGCCGGCACACGTTGCACGCTACTATGGTATTGGCGCCTGTCTACGCCGCTCTTAAACTTTACATAAACGGAAACGTTTCTTCATAAATTGGTCTCATTTGTATTCGCGTGATGGTATTACAAATGAGACTCAATGGAAACCAAGGTTAGTATTTATATGTCGTTTGTATAAAAAATAATATATAATTATTTTTACAAAAACATCTTGTATGTGGAGTCTTTGGCATGCACGTACATCTAAATACACGGAATTAGCTGTTATTA
>DWOQ01000747.1:0-10505 GCA_018251115.1 Codatractus alcaeus
AGAGAAGATATGTCACTGCAGAAGTTTGAGTGAGTATACCGGTATGGAAATAACATGGCATAGAATGCACTTAGAGGTTATATATATTCATTCTAAAAATCAAAATTATTCATCTATCATACTAGCATTATTTGGCGTATGTAACTAAGGTGATGTGGATATGATTTTTCCAATGAATTCAAATTCAAAATATAAGGTACACGTAATCATATCATCCTGTATCACTCGTAATACTTGTACAAATGTTAAAAACATGATCATTACGGTCTCGCAAAATTTGCAGACATGTTATATTTTATAGTTTTATTCAAAAATATAGAAGGTCTACATAAAAAGTAAGGTTCAGTTCAGATAAGACAATAGTCAACCATTACATGTCATAGTTATAAAAAATCTAAGCCTTAGGCAGTTTGTTAGCAACAAGAGTGGCACTTCTGCTTGAGTACAAAACCTTGTCGTAAAATAAATAGCTAAGTGCAAGATATTAAGATTATTTCGTAAGCGTATTCAATATACTTTAAGGACTTGTTGATTGGCACGTATTGCAGTTAAATCAGGTAAATGAATTACCTAATTCGATTGTAATATGTATATTATGAAACCGATAATTGTTATAGATTCGAGCCATTACATTAAGGGTAATTGTTAAAATAATGTAAACTTCTTTCGAGTCTTTTTAATTATACAAAATAGGAGAATGTAACTACGCAATCCAAATTCCTATTTATTAAAAGATATAGGTATACTGTCACACGGAAAAGTAAGTAAGTTCGTACGATAAGTGTGCTTTTTTATTTATAGAATCATAGCAAATTCGAATGAAATATAGTGAAGATATATGTATGTAGATAGATACATAGACATATACGAGTAGGGTAGACAATGTGCCATGATAGAGATGTTTTTATACAATATAGAAGCAGCAAAGGATCAAGCAGTACATCTGATGGTACGTGGCCACTGCCACCCAACTGAACTGAAACTGAAATTCAACCTAAGCCTGGCAAATGCTTGCAACTCCTGAGCGCTAAATCAAAATGCTTCATATAAAAATGTGCTTTGCTCACCACACACTTCAAACAAGAACAAATCGACACTAAGCATTAATGTCAGAAATCGTAGTGAGGAGGTACCATTACAGTGGAACTACATAAGTTTCTACCGTTTCTAAAATTCCCGCTTCTATTCCTGGAGGACTCAAAGTCGATCTTGTGAGAACTATTGCCGTTTTGTTCGTACAGAAACAATTTAAAAACTTATATTACTCGGATAGAAGAGTAAAAAATAGAGGTTAAGTAACGCTTTATTTTGTTTAACCCGACATTTTTTAACTGAAGCTTACGAGTTCTAAACACTATACACAATAGATTATTTAGTTTCAAACTGAATCCGTAGCAATTATTTTACCGGTTCCCAAGAAAAACTATTTATATATAAAGCGCAATAGATGACAGTTTTGTTTAAAAACATTATGCAACGGGTACTGATAATTATTGTTTAGTTGTAGGTACATATGCCGATATATTGAATATTTGGCAGGGAGAAACCGTTGACAGATTGGAGCATACTCGACCACGCTGCACAATGATTGCATTTACATACGAGTGTATATCAGTAAATATTTATCAAATGTGATTTAGTACTTTTTGAAAATAATTCCTATGAAATATACGCTAAAGCTACTAAAGCAATTATCATTTTTAATATATATTTTTACTGTTTTTACGTAGTTATTTTCTATGAGTGTAGAAAGCGTCTTCTTTTTCTAATATAGTGTGTTTTGGAATAGCGTGCCGTACTGTAAAATTTACTGGTTTGTGCCTGCGACAAACCAGTCGATACTAAATAATTACAGATCTGAAGCTTCATTAATTAGTCTGCGTCTAATAGAACCAGTTAACCTCACTTATACAGAATAACATTGATCCATTTACGCATTTATAGTTAATTGTATCTTTGGTTGAAGAAACCATACTACGCTACCAACACTTATTATTATTTTATATATGATCATAAAATTAATTATGTTTAAAAGTAGTAGTACTGAAAGTAAAACATTTTGAAATAACAATATTTTGTAGTACATAACAGCAAAAGAAATGATAAAACTGGGGTCACACTCATAGAAGACGCGTTCATAATACCATTCGGAAAAATGAGGAATTTGTCGTCATCTCCGTCAATGTGTCCTTAAATGGAAATCGATGTCAATTCTCGCAGTCTGAGTTGAATATAATAGTTGAATATCCGGCGTTTATTCAGATTTCATATTTTTATCTATAATGACATAGAATTTCCATATGGTAGTAATAATGTTAAATAGTGTTATCATCATTATCATCACCAAACCATTTCTATCCACTGTTGGGAACAGATCACTACTCAGAATGAGTTCTAGTTCTAGGTTCTGGTAGATATTACACACCATTGAGAACTTTCTTGTTTTTTTTTTAAGAACTCATTAATGTAGGTATCTTTACGATGTTTTACTTGCACCGTTAAGCAACTGATAAATAATTTATAATACCCACATAATTTGGAAAATTCTCAGTTTACGATCACCACTATTCTATCACGGTTGGTGTTAAACCAAATAGTGTAAATCTGGACATAAAAATTTAATACTGTGTACTTCTTAATCAGAAAACTGGGTAAAATTTTAATATTTAAGTCAAGATCTTCACTAGTGTAAGCCTAGACATGCAACTGCAATAATGGATTGATTATAAAATATGGTAAAGAACATCAGGGTTGTCACTTTAGTGGTTTAGGTTTTAGGTACATAATTATTTGTTTTAACAAAGTACTATTATGTTGTGTGGATCTTTAAGAGATTTTTTTTACTTTCTAAAGTAGAAATCAGGTAGCAAAGGATTAAAATTCAATACGTCAAGTGGGACGTGGTCACGTTGCGGCAGAATGACACATGCTACTTTTTATTTTTCTTGATTAGAAATAGAAATGAGATGCGCTTTTAGATACGACTCATGAACACATAAATAAAATGGTGCTTAAAAGTTATAATTAGACATGTGCAATTCTGAAATAAACTTGTCGTAGGTTTGTTAGGGATCAACATTGTTGTTATATTTGTAGTTTTCGCGTTTTTATTTTATTTTAACTCAGTTATACGATAGTTTTCCACATAATATTGTATTTTAAGCTGTGTTGTTGTGGAACTGTTTAAACTACAGAAGAACTTTGGGATAAACTATATCACCATCAATCATTTTTGTCCCACTGGTGGGCACAGGTCTCTGAGAGTGAGAATTCTTTAGGCCCTAGTCTACCACGCTGGCCAAGTGCGGATTGATAGACTTCACACACCTTTGATAATCTTTTTTTAAGAACCTTTAGGTATATAAGTTTCCTTACGATATTTTCCTACACCATTAAGCAAGTGATAATTGATTGAGAGTGATTTGTAATAGGCCCATAATTTCGAAAAATCTGCGGTGTAGGATTTGAACCTCTCGTTTGAGAGTTTGAATTGTTAACCACTAAGCTATCACTGCTTGATAATAATGTTTCCGTAATTTCTTGTATTTCAACCTTAACGTCGGTAAATGTTTAGTTAGTGAGTTATTTGAGTTGAGTTATCGTATTGATATGTAATTATAACTAATTATTAATTATTGCGTCACGTCAATGAGTTACATTTTTTCTAATTACTTATCCATTATCATATGTTGTAAAATGGTGAAAATACATTCCTACACAAGATGTCATTACAATATTTGTCACTAAGGTGCTGAGAGGACAATTTGTCAAAATAGAGAAAATATTTTATCAACCGAAAACAATTTATTTACACAAAAATGATAAAAGGTTTGTGTAACGAAGCTTCACTGCGTTGTTTCGCGTTAAAAGCGGTAAAGCCTTTCAGCCAGTACAACCCACTATCTCTTTCCACGTAAAATATTTACTTACGGTTTGTTGTCGAATTGTAAAAATGTTTCTCTACTGAAAATAAATATTGTGACAGTGTTGTAAACATTTCAAATATTTTTATATGCGGTGTACAGACAATTGACCGCAATATATCGATATAAAGAGTGATTGATTATAGGCAAATGAATAGTACTATTGTAATCTCAACTGACCTACAGAGTTAAGCAATGTTGCGGTCAGTTGTCCATTTCAAGTGGAAAAAATCATGTACATTTCCGTGGTTTAGAACGCTAAGCCGTCGGTCGCGGTTGTTATCCTTGGCTTAGAGTCGTTAAACCGTGGACGCCTTTTGCACGCTTTGTTAACATTCGACAAAGGATTAGCCAGTAATCTGAACAATCTTCACCAATCCGCATTGGAGCAGAGTGGTGAAGTATGCTATAGACCTTCCTCAGTTGTAACCAGACACTTCAGGAATGGCACGTAAGCGGGTTGCAAGCAGGCAGGACCTCAAAGGACTAATAGGTGGTAATTAGGTCCATCTATTAGTCTTTAGACAATAGTATAGTAAGTAGTAAGTAGTATTCATTAGATAATAGTAGCAATACAGTAAAATACATATCCTATTACATTTTACTCGTAAGAAAAATATAAGGTTTAAGCACCCCTAAATTTCCCATTCTCTTGTTTCTTCACTAATATCACATTATAGTAAGTTCACTTAGTAAATTGAAAAATAAACTTAGCTGAATTATACATACAACTTTAATTTGTAAATTTTTTAAAGCAATGGATTTTCGGCGCAGATTGCAAAACACTGCGTAGGTATATGTATGAAATATAAAGTTGTGATATCTAGTGTGGTATCAAAACTATTTCAAATAGAAATTCAGTTGTAACGTTTTATTTAGGATATCTCTTTCAACATGAATATCAACTTTGAGCACTATTTTAAATGTAAAAAAGCAAAAAAATGCGACTTTTTGATATCATACTCACTATGACTATAGGTTCAAATCTATCCTAAACCGCTGTGCTATTATTCTTTCAGTTAATGAAGCAAAAATAGTTTTTACAAATTATTTATTAGCTCTCACCAAACGATGTTGTTTTCCGGTATGCTATTATTTTTTGTAGCAGAACAAAAACTCGTTATTAAAACATCGAAGTGGTTTACCCCGTTACTTCATGTTCAAATGAAACAAGTTAAATGAAATATGAAATCTGCAGTGAATAAAGAACTGTACCGGTGTCCATGTGATGTAAAAATTTCAATTTTCTGCTACATTTTGTTACAATGTTTGTATAGATCGTAATTGGGGCGGCACGGCCACGAAAATATTTGCCGTAAAATCCAACTGGGGTGGTTAATAGGTTAATCCGGGGACACGCACATTGTATGATGAAGGTATGAATTAGTGGACAATTCTGTAGTAAAATTTCTAGTCATCCTAATTTTCTTTCTAAACAAAGGAGTTAAGCACATTTTCCATACCTTCTGACGTATCTCCGATTTACTTACCAATCTAATATGAGAAAGTAATAAATTTTAAAACATGCAAATAATTAATCTTTGTAGTATTAAATACAAGTGTCTAAAGCACTTAAGAAAATAAAGTAGAGTAAGTATTCATTTATAATATATTGTAGGAAAAATGGGGAACGTCTCAGAAACCATTTTGTTATTTTAATCAACTTACATAAGCCTAAGCAATTAATTAAATATTCTTGGAATTTGAGATACGCGCGTAAGGGATGTAGGGTACGCGTCTATGCTTTTTAAATATTTAAAGGGGTTAGTAGGCAGTATAGGGTAAAGTTAAATGTATGTCATGGCTAAAGTTATTGTACATATATTAGTGTATAAGTAAATTAGAGTACAAGCTTCTCTATTGTGTAGGGTTGCGGCGAATTCGCCAGTGAAACTAATTTACATAAGTCTAAAACTTAGGGACAAAGCAATTGTGATTAAATTAATACTATTTTTACAGACGGAGCGGTCTTCTTTTCATTAATTATTTTTATTTACAAAGTCATAAAATATTGGTTTTAGAGGTATATTGCTTTTTTGGAGGTGATAAAAATCACTCATCATCATTATCAAACAATGTCTATTGTGTTTATACAAGAAATAATGTATGTTACTACCGTGATAGAAATATACAGAAACAATATATTCACGTAAAATTAATATGTAAACGAAAAGAAATATTATTTCTGACGAGGCTTCATACTTATGGCAGAAACTCAACACGTTCCAATGAATTCCCACACGTCTAAAAATACAACACGCAAGAATTTGGCCGAAACGAATTGGGTAGTAATAATGTTGTCCAAACAATAGCAATATCAAATCAAACAATATTATTTCCAGTCGCAAGTTAACACAGAACAGAAATTATATTATAAATGACCTTAACATTGATGTGTATAATATTATCAGACCGAATATTAATAATCATAATTATTGCATAATGAATTCGCTGATAATGTACTCTCAATTAATATTAATTCAGATTAAATTGCTAATTGTATCCAATAACGCAACAATACACAATGTCAGCTCATCATTGAGCTATTGCCGAACACGATTTTCTTCTTACAATCTGAAAATGTATGACGTGTGATAGTGTGAAAGTGGGGAACTCTTCACATTATTTCTGCCTTATCTTATTATATTAGCTTAGCTTATATTATATTAGCTTGCATCCGTATTCTTAGGTGTATGATGATATATGCTACAAGTTCGAGACATTACAATACTTGCAGTAGCAATTATTTGTATAAACCATGTGACTCGTCCATCTTTAACAGTTTTGAAATGCTATATAACCAACAATATTTACTACGTAATGCATTTTAGGGGCATCTTGTTCGCACTCACTACGAGCTCACGCTGGTTTAATCCGGCACTGATGGGCATGACCACTTAAATTTAGATGGATCAAATACTTTCTTCTTTTAATTTAGTTATTAAGAGCTTATTACCCAGAACATTAATTGTATTGTAGTATGAGTAATATAAATTTTCTCAGAAGATAGAAGTTTTCTTACTTATCGGCCTTGTCAGCAAAATTTCAGGACACACAATTGAAAATTATAGCTTACAATTTCATCTGTATAAACCATAATTCAGGCGAATAGAGTAGGTAGCCAGATCACTATGTTGTTAGATGTTTTTCATCGCAAAATAAAATCCCCTGAGGCAGTAGCACTGTTCGTTTCGCCGTCGGATTAGCTTGTAAGATAAACTTAAAAGCCGATGAATGCACGGGTCTATGGGGAACAAGTTTTTATAGATTACAGCTTTGCCGTATCCGAAACTTTTATGTGTAAAATTAGAATATAATGAAGTTATTTATTTCCAAAACTGATTTAAGACATACAATATAGAATGCAATACAAAGAAATTCAAACAGATATAAATAATATATAAATAATCAGTTAATAAGGGGCAATTTTTGTAGGAGCTTTTGATCTTACTTCTAGTCCTGGGTTATTATAGGCATTGTAACCACCACTGACTGCGGAAATTAATTCCTGAAAGCAACTCTTTCTCAGAAGTGGACTAAATATTAAGTTTGCCATATAATTAAGCGATATATAATTCTGGTGACGCAGCAGTATTACATAAAAGCAGCATGCTTAAAAACGCGGTATTTTTTATTATTTCTACAAAGTTTTATGTATCGTTTTTTCACTTTTTTGCTACTAATAATTTTGTAAAGCCCCCAGTGACAGCAGAACAGCGTTTGTTTTACTGCGGGATTAGCATGCAAGAATAAAGGAGCTTAAAAACTGCAGTCATCAACTGCATAGTCCGAAAAAAACGTTTTAAATAAAATTGTACATTTTATACGTTAACTTTGGTACAAGCTTTTTGTATTTATATACGTTTCAGTTTATACAGACTTAAAGCTCTGTTTGTTCTTCCTATTTGAGGAACAAGAAAAAACCACGATGGCGGTGGTAAAAGAGAGCAGTGGAAAAAGTAGACATTATTTTCAGTTTATGAAGCTGGGGAGAAATCTTCTAAATTATAAAATTTTACATAACTTGTTTTATGTCTCGGATTTTTTATGTCTTCATTTATATATTTAAGTCTTGAGATAATCCAATAAATGTTTGATCACAATACCTATTAATTGTAACATTCAAAATGTGTTTGGATACTCACACTCTATCGTTGATGACACTTTTAATTTCAAGTTAAAGTAGTTCGGAGCTAAGGGCTTAACCTACATCCAGAATACTCGCCAGATATTCGTGTTTTATCTAAATCGAAACGAATAGAAAATGTAAAAGAAACACGAATGAATGTTTGGCGAATACAATGAAGTGTGGCGTGGATCAGCATTTCTTTAGACACGCGATCAAAACATGATACGTGTTATAAGAAAATGTGGTGGAACGATCGAACTTACACGGAGACTTTGTCAGAGGTGATCTTTAAATGTACTGCAGAGTTGCTAACAATTATTTTTCTGTTATAACACAATTTTGTATATCGCTATACTGTAAACTATATCAATACTGGCTAATTTCCCCAGCTAAATTCTGTTAATGATGTAGATATTGCTGAATATTCTAGGGCGTTGACCCTTGATCGTTGTTTTCGGTAGAAATTATTATTGTTAAATGATTTTTTTTTTAATATTTCTGAAGTTTTCTAAGCAAAGTGCTATAAAACTCATAGAAAATTAAAAGCTGTGGAGCATATCTAATGTTGTTTGGAAAGTAGTGAAACTGAATTTAAATACCAAACGATAAGGCCTCGTCCCCTGAGCCGACATCGCACGAAGCAGGTGTTGAATAATTTACTGAGCTTCACTTTGAAGGGAGACCTCTTAGATGAGCAGGGTCCACATTTACTCTTTGCGAAACTGAGAGTTAGTTTACAGGCATACAATTTTTAGTCGGCTCAATTTCGACAATGACTTTCAACAAGTAGCGCGTTAAGACTTAATAGGCTTTGTTCGGAGTCGTAATTTGTCGCCCATTGTTACTTCCTGCCTCAAGGGAATTATTTATTTTATAACGCTTTTTTTCCTGGAAGTCTTGCCCCGTATACTGGCGTCAAAAATATCTTTATTCTACAAGTTATTCTTTTTTCTTTTGTGAAGGTATTTTTATTAACATTTCATATTCGATTTAAAATGTTGCTTTGTTACAAAGTTTTTTTTTTTATGTTTAATACATCTTACATGTTTAATACATCATACAGTTATCATATACAAAGTTCTATTATTATACATATATAAGTTTCTTACAAATAATTTCAATGATTGCTAATATTTAAAAATTTGCATTTTGCATGTATTTTTTATATATATTTTAGTAATGTGCTAAGTACTGTAAGATAAAACACGAAAATTAATTTGTATTGACAAACTTTTTATAATCTGTAATAATATGAATAGATAAACAGTGTGTGAGTTGTGTTTCCTGTTCTGTTTCTGTGAACAAAATGTTCATCAACATGCGTAAATTTTGCGATGAAACGTACAACATTGTATCAAATATAAAGGAATGTAAAGTGGCATATTCCCTTGGCTGTATCAAAAGAATCTTTTGTTCATGGCCAGTACATTAATGTGCTCGCAGCACATAAAAGCGTACAGTGGCACTTTGTTCCTCTGTATGTTCAACAGACATCAAATGCCTGGACCTAACAAGGGTGAAAATCTCACTCTTGGCTTCCTCGTACTAGTCGTAACTTTTATTATTCTAAGTCCCACTTTTTACAGGGTTTTTGCAGGCTATACAAGTTTTTCATTACATTTTAACTTAAGAGTATATATTTTTATTTTTGGAAGTAAGGTATGATTCACAATCTTGAACCTCAATAATTTAGAGTCATGAAATGAGATATGAAACTGAGCATGATGTGAATATTATGTTTTTAATTATATTCTTAGTTGCCTCTCACAACACGGTTAGACAACTAAGTCTAACCGATTATATATCTTTATAAGATATTTCGATACTTAGGTGTTATATTTGTATTGCTTCGTATAATTTGCAAAGATAGTATACAGCTGGTGGCCAAATTATTGAGGACAGTGCAATATTTCAGTATTTTGTAGTTTTGGACCGAATTCAAAAAGAGGAGGTTTTTCATTTTAATTTTCCAGAGAATCTTTGTTACCTATAATTCAATCATTTATAAAACGGTATAGAAAATAACTTTTTTGTTGGAAAACTCACTTTCCGGATCCATTTTAATTCCGGCGTAGGATCGTGGATTTCGAATAATCACCACGAAAATTCTCAAAATTGAATAGGAAGTGTATAGTGATTGTATTGGTAGATATGACAAGCTAAGACTAGGTAAATGTGTCCTGCAATCTGTAAACTAAAGCAATAGGTAGTAATAAAAGTTTAGCGTGGAAATTACACTGTTTAGTTTTTCAGCAAATAGGTCTAGGTTTTATAGGATTTTACAGTGATACTGCATCCATTTCACAAAAATAAATTTATACCAAAAAAACGTTAACAAAGGTGAAAAAAGAAGACTGTGTACTGTGCCTAATAATTTGGCCACCTACTGTAATATTTGCTTCTGACTGCGCTGGGTAAAGCATAATGTAGTAATTATAAGATAATATTTGGAG
>DWOQ01000748.1:0-10502 GCA_018251115.1 Codatractus alcaeus
ATTACGTCGCTCTGATTGCATTGGATTTCTAATGGTGGATTTTCGATGTGATCGCAATCAGCCAATATACGCAGCTGTGTATTTTTGGAATTGTAAACAATCATATCCTAATTTCAAGTCACGAGAACTTTATATTTATACACTTTTAATAAGTTATTATTTTCCTGATATAATATGTTATACAATGTATTATTTTACCTAAAATTTTAAATAGTTAAGTTAAATTCAAACTAGTTAGCCGCATTTGACGCAGATGAAAGCTGCGTGTATTCGAATTAACCATAACACAAATCTTTACTTCAACATGATTATAGCAAAACTCAGTCCGATTTGTCTGAATGCTTACCTAGATATTTTTATTTATAATTGCTTCTTATTCTCAATGACTTAAGTCGAATGGTTTGCATTTGAATTGTTAAAGCTAGTATTTGCTAGTTGAATTTGAAATTTAATTTAAAATTTTACTAACCCAGCTCCGATCTAAGCATTGGAGTTCAACAAAAAGATATTTTAATTAAAGTGGATTTCACCAAAGCTTTTGATACAAACAAGATATTGCTTGTTCGGTAACAAGCGACTTTAAAATTGTCGCTCTAGTTGGAAACTAAAATTTAAATTAATGGAAATAAGGTTCAAATCCATTTAATCTGCATTGCGGTCCATAACTAGAGGAATATACATATGTATAAAGGATTTTATATAGGATTGTTATGTTTGTTTTACTAAAAACATAACAATCGAATGTAGAACATATTAATTTCCAGGATATAATACTTGAGATAATAGATGTAACGCCAAGTGCCACGATACACCGACAGAGTTATCATTATCTAAAGTATGACAAAACTATACCTAGAAACAGGCATTCCAGGTCCGCGAACTGATTATAATTGCATAATGACATCACGATAGATTAACAGCAATCATATAAGACGTATGACTGTGAGAACAAAAAAGACTCCGTAAACACTACAGTAATTTTCCGTGTATTGCGCGGATAATTCCAGAGCAACGCACTATATTTGTCCTAACGGAGCTAAATGTGGAAGCGTGCATCTCCCATGCACATGGGAACGCAGTAACAAGCAACCGACTGTTTATTACATGCCTAACCGTGGACGGCCGTTTAACACTACCAAGGGATTTAATTACATAGATAATAGCCCCTATATCGTATAACGTTTACATTATTGCACACTCAGCCGCTCTCCCGTCCACGCCATTCGATTCCCGTTGTAGTTCACGGTCAGAAAGCCATTACTGTGATCACGACAAATAGATGCATACGGACTACACATACTTGTCACGACCGGCGAAACGTACTTAGACATATAATTATAAACACATTACCGCAAGAGCTTTACTGTACTACGATGTACACAGTTCTTTTCCGTGATGCGGCTTATGCCACGGTTTTAAGAATACCTCAACAGTGATCCCTTTTAATCTAAACGAATTTCGGGCGAAATGTAAGGGAGCGCGTCGCGAATGCCAATTTACTGAATAGGCCACTCGCTCGCTACAGCTTTATGTTTACACAGCGTACTGTAAATACACAGGGATCATGGCGAGAGAGATAAAAAAGGAAACCTTATGTTTCAAAATTCAATATCTCCTTATCTGCCGAGCGATACAGAAGGAAATTTCTCGCAATGGGCGAGAGCCGGCAGAGAAAAGGATAAAAGGGGTCGTAATAAAGAAATCATAGACGTCTTGTAAGTAAATTGTTTGATATGCTGACTCGAGCGAATCAACAATGGGGGAACGAGATCGAATACAAGCAAAGAAATTGTAACAGTAGACAGGGAGTGTACTGGTGCTATGCAATCACATTAATAACGGCATTACAGAAAAGGGCAAACAAGGCATTATGATTGATGATTCATCACACACTTCGAACACATTACTCGATGGGCACAGTTGAGTTTTAGGTACATAAGCATTATAATTAAAGTCAACATAAAGGTGAGAACAATTAAATAAAAATTATTCTCAACTGTATTTTGCCTAAAACGAGATTCTCATTTAACTTGTTTCATTAAATTAGTTACTCGGTTCTTAGCGAACAGATGGCCTTGACTGTCTTTGTATTCAAGTTAATTCGAACTTTTGGTTGTTAGATCAAAGGTATTAAGTTTAGTGCCTCCGTACTCGAGCGAAGGGCCTCTTTCTTTCATTTCCACTCCGAAGAGGATGTCAGAACTTTTCTTATCCCGAAAGCTGGTGTGTTCGGGAAATGAGTCGCATTACAGAGTCAATAGACTCCGTAAACCGAAGCGAACGGTCGATGAGACGTTCTATCTCGTAAACCTTCTGGCTTACGATGTATTTGGAATTCGAAACAGTCTCTTGACTTTAAACAGTTCGCAACGATGTCACAATAATCAAGTCCGATTAGTGTTATCATCTGTTTGCGTGACTCGTGTCAGAAAGCGGGAGCTACGGTTCAATACAGAATATAATACACAGAGTTGATATTCGTAGCATATAGGAAACTTCGAGAGACTTGGACAATTCTTTGAATCTCGAAGTTGGTTGCGGATCCCATGGGATTCTCTAGCTTGAATATTTTGACGTGGAGCGCATTCTCGCCGGGAACCGTTGTCGCCAGATGCGATGCACCCAATCAATAAGTTTCCCCCAAAACGGACGCAGATGCAATTCGACCAAACGTGAGCCCGCACCCGACACTTTGTTGTGCGAATTGAACTTTTTATAGCCTACCAACAAAGTGGTCGAGTTTTCAACGTTGTAAATGTAGAATTTATAGCTCACATGCGCTTAATAAAAACTATCTACGGGCTCGTAACACTATTGAGTCAAGTGCTTGAAATGTGAGTGTTTCGCGTCCATTCGTCCGTCAATAATAGTTACAGCACGGCTTTATTACAAATTACTTTGTGTAATATAAATATATTATTAGATCATCTAACAAGGCTATGATGTATCATTCATGAGTTTTTGTAATCTAGAAGATTCATTTACAATAGAAACATTAAGATTTTAACAGCTCATTCGCTTTTAATACTGAGTACTGTTTTATATATTTTGCTGTAACATTTTCTGTTTTAATCATAAACAGAAATGTGTAAGCGTTATGGACATTTTTTTCGTCTATCTGTATTGCTTCGCGTCAATATACGGATCTCCTCTTAAAATAAAAGCTTGAGAATTTTATCGAGAACTCACAGGCATAGCTTCTTCAAGAGGTTTACTTTCACCAGTAAGTTTAGTGACAATAAATAAACCTTTGAATAAATGATATTTATATAATTAAAAATCTTGTAAGCCTATGTTTTCGACATATAAATGAGTAACCGAAGTTACACAACTATTAACTATAAAACTGTACCTGTACTGCATATATCTGTACATATATAAAGGATCTTTATGCGGCCAATAAAAGCCAAAATTATTATTTTTAGAATTTTTATCTGTTTGATGTACGTGGATTACGTAAAAATTACTTTATGATATTTGATGCAGTTTTAATAGTTACATTGGTAGTAGTCGGAGATAGTAACAATAGTAATTTACAATTGACTTAATTTACTTTAATATTCCACGCGCACAATGTCACTTAAATAAGCTAGTGTAGAATATGAATAAAAAATGCAATTAAACAATAAATACTGGACAACTATTAAAATGGGTTATCGAATTGAAACCCTTTACGCTCACTATTAGCACAATTCCCTATAGAACAGATGCATCTGAAGACAGTGGACAATGTTTGTACAGTGCGCGGTCCATCGCAGCATCCCAACGGGATACAAAGCAAATATTAGCGGTGTATTACTGGAAGCGATAACGAGTAGCCACTGAAGGGGTGAGTTGGTTGTAGATTAACTTTCTGGTTTGTTGATTTATTGTTAACATATAGCGTTTACATCTATGACATTACTATATTTTAAAGTGTTTTTTTTTCCTTATATTTCAGAGAGATATTTGACAGTTGTCGTAGCAGTAATAGTAATGGAAGAGAAATGTCAGCAAGTATGCGAATATTCAACAATATTTTTAAAAACGTATCGAAAGTATCCATATTTGAAAACCCGATTCGTACCTCGCCATATGTTCACATGGGCATGTGATATGAAGGTTAAGAGGGTGGAACATCAGGTTAAGTTGGCTAGTAATATACAATTAGAAATTAAATTCTTAACAACGATAACAAAAAATTATCCACAATCATTCTAAATCAATCTCGATTTGAAGTCATTTGCAAAACAAACCTGGCGGTGGCTAAAGTAGATTCCTACAAGTACCGATCCTGATCAGATTGCGTAATAAGAAAAAAACTGTACTTACCTTCTATAAATGCAGTTCACAGAATCCCAGAGGAACTGAGCAAATATTGACGGCGTATTACCGGGAGTAACGAGTTACTTCTGAACTGAACTTAACTTCGGTAGCTTTTACCGCGCCGTAAAAATCTGCCAAGAGGGAGTTGGAAGTTTCTGGACTTTTCGTGTAACAGTAATTTTAGGAGAACGTGCAGATGAATTCGGTATAAAAACACGTGGGTACGATGAACAGATAAAATTGAATGGTGTTCCAAAACCAGTAGATTCAGACATGTATATATGTTACATATTAAAATTGAAACGATAATTCTTATTTGCCAATTATCATTTTTGCAGGATAGTTTTATTAAAAACTGTGAACTAATACACTAAAGGTTATGATTTTTTTTTTACGTAATTAGGTAGATTAACGATAATGAGAATTTATATTAAACCTGGCGTCAATTTTATCAGCTAATATTCAGTTATGAAATACCTAATAAAATTATCAAAAAGTATAATAAAAAAACATCCATTACTTTTGCAGCCTATAAAACTTACCACTGTGCCAAAAAAATCAACAAGATGGGATAATGTTTTGCTTTAAATCTTTCCGAAGCTAAATTTTACTAGAACGATAGATAAGAACGAATGAACGATATAGGAGACTGTGTTATGTGCGGAAACGCAGCCGTAAATAGTAATTGAATAAAATTATCGGCCTTTTCAGAGCCAACACATTCTGCTCTAGCGGTGCACTCAGGAGCTCCTAAATATTCAAAGCGAACGGAACCGCTTCCACACGTACCTGTATCCTTGTCTAGAAAAACAACTTTACGGCACGTTATTTACATTTCAATACAGTTGGGTATAAATTCCTTAAGCCGGGTGGTCTTCCGTGCTCTATTTGCAAATTTATCTTCCATCGAAAGGGGGGAGCAGTAAAAAAAGTTTCAATGGAAACTGTCGCGACGACGCCATATTTCGCTCGGCTTTCTTCATAAATCGTCAGCATGAACTGATCTACATATCCGAGCTCGCCCGTTCAGGAATTTGGAATTATCTTTTTTAGTCGCTGTTTTAAAATCATGTCAACGCGAAGTATGTTTGAAATTTCTTGTTACTTGGCTCAGTTTTCGGTCGCCGAATTTCGCATTCAAATTTTTGGGCAATTTTCTCGACTTAAATTATTCTGTTCCACGCCCTATTAAATCAGATTAACTGTGAAATACTACCTTAGCCAAGTATTTAACAGCTATCTCAGCAGACATTGTAATTGCCTTTCGCACGAAGGGTCCTGAATTCGATTTCCGTTCAGCCAAGTAATATTGGCAGATAGATATTTGTGCTAGTCTGCGTGTATTTTCCGACTGAATGGATGTTTTGGCTCAGAATATGTATTTAATCTTTGGAACCATATCCTTGGCTTTATCTCTTATGAAAACGTCAACAAACTGGTTTTATGCTAAAAGCTGTCAAAAAACATTTCATAAATATTATCCGTATATGAACAGTCCTGGTTTAAACATTTCTATTGAGGAACGGTTTTGTGCAAACATTGCATTGTGTATTGTTGAGTCTACAAGAATAAAAATCGGCGCAACTCTTAATAAGCAGATTTAAATTTACCATCAATGACGTTATGATTGAACTTGGCCATTTTCGACGAAAAATATAATTTTTGAAATGTAGGCAGTTTTGATACTGGAACCGTATTCCGTAGTAAGTGACCCAATTAAGCAAAATCAAACGGTCTTTACTTAGGACCATTTCCCAAATTTCCAAGTATTGAGCTATTTTATTGATAATAATTTCCGAAGAAACAGTCACCCTTTGACGTTAACGCAAATGTGTATTAATAAATATTAACAATTATTCCCAGAGAAACATTTTCTTAATTAAGTGGGAACAATCCGGTGCTTCTAATCAAAAAGGTTGAATAAATGGTAAATATTTAATTGTAGCCGTCGTTGTATCATAAAACAGAAGTCTCAGACGTCAATTAAGAACAGAATTTGAACGTTCTCGGCTTGTGAATGTGTAATTACGGCGCCAAAAGCGAGACCCGCTTCGCGTTATTGAAAATTGAGTCTAAAGCGACTCATTTGTAATATAGCTTTCATTACAGGTGCCTGTATAACATTAATTTGCGATGTACGAATAAAATCTTTCTGTGTTCGAATCGAAAATAAAAATCCATCCATTTCGGACAGACCAATCAGAATACAAATGAAAAGAAAACAAAAGATACTAATTAAAAAAAAAAACCATTCCCCATCCAATTGTTAAAGGTTCAACGTCTGAAATGTAGGTTTTCTCTTACTTTCAGTCAATTTTCTTCATTAACAAGACTGTCAGAAACAATAATAACTTTGTAACGAAGAAGAAACTTCGGGACTGCTCCCGCCGATTTCAAAAACTCTTTCAACGCTCGAAACTTTGAAAATCTCTTTTTAGATAAATTACGTTCCATAATAGATTTTGTATGGCGTAACAAAGGGAGTGTAGTGAAAGGAATAAGCACTAACTTTACTTAGGCACGTCGCGTGAGAAAAATTGTTAAAAATTCTATACCGACTCGAGCACCATTCGTTTTAGGCACTTCGTGAAATAATAGGGTTTTAAATTCTCAAATCTCACCGCTTAATATATTTTTGTCATGAACGAGCCGTGGACGAGAGTTGCCCCTCATACAATCGCCCCGAGGCGAGAACACACCAGTTTGAGGCAAGCAACAACATTTTTTAAGTTCAAGGCCATATAATTGTATTTATTGCACGTGTAATGCTTCCTTCTACCGGCACGCCTATATTACCATCGGCTTTATTGCTTTCAACAACATAAGTCAAATTTAATAAAAACTATAACCGGCATCGTAAATGGTTACTAAAACCGTATAACGTTTTATCATTTTCCTTCGATCCTTCTCAAGATGGTCCTTCTAACCGGATTATGAGGAAATCCCGGTCGTTCTAGAAATTGATTTTAGTTACCCGCGCTTCACGTAAAGTCTCACTTACCGCAGATATAAAATAAACATTATAAACAGTTTCTGATGGAAACATGTGTCGATTCGTTTTCAAGTGTTCTAGGAACGTTTCTGATTCATATTGACTTGTATTGTTTTGAAAATAGTAGTAGTTAAATGCTTTAATTACTAAAACAGTGCGCAATGCCAAGAGTAACTTAGCAGAAACGTTATACCTACATATACTACTGGAATACTTATACCTTCTATTTGCATTAATGCGCAAGCAACTTGCTTGAACTTGTTCGCGAGGTAATATGTAATAATTTTTGTTTATAATAAGCGGTTTGCACGCTAACTACTTAATAGCTTCTAATCCAGGTTGCTTAGTAAGCAACCGCAATACTATATATCAGTTAGTTCATTATTATTAAACTTGTGCTCATTTAAGCTTTCAAACTACAGTGCTGTTTGGATGATTTACATGTCGTAATTCATTCTCCTGTATTGTACAATAAAATATGAACTTGGTATGATGTAAAATATCTGTATTAAAAAAGAAGTCTAAGTATTTCATTACAATTAAGTTCATCATCATCATAGTTCACATAAGACAAATAAGAAAATTCATTATGTAATTTAATTAAATTACTTACTTTATAAAAGAACACGTAGGCATTATGGCTAGAATAGAGTAGTATCCTAGTATAGAGTATGAGGGGAATTGTCTTTCGGTGGCAGAATTTTCATTAAACGTACTATTAATTATGTTTATGCCTTAAAGTACTCCACAATACGAGAGTACTTAAAAGTTACGTCGATGATATCAACAACTTAATATGTAACATCATCGTCATCAACCATTTCTGTTCCCCTGTTATCACTCCTCTTACTGCTTATAGTTATGAAGTCTTAGGTTATTATTATTATGTTTGTAGAAATATCAACTTTATTTCTATAATTAATGAATAAACAAGTCTTGACGTCGCTCACAATTCAGAAACGATCGATTGTAGAATCGTTGCAACTATGTCGTATCGCTCAATATAATAATAAACGGACTTATCAATAAAAAAGTGTGGGTCAGTCCGCCAGAGCCAACAATACCTATATTCAATTTACCTCTATGATAAACGTATAACACAACCGGTTCGTATGACATGTTGCGTCCTGTCTGAACGTGTTCCTGTTAGTCATCTGCTGGTCACACTTCATGGGCTTAACAGTTAGACCTTCAACTAGTTGTATGGTCAAAGCTTTTTAATTTATTCTTTGTTATTATGTGTTTAATTTTTATTCTTAATTCAATTTCAAACGTGTCTTTATTGCTTCTAACATGATACATCAGTTAAAATAGAACACACTGATGGTTCAAATTAAACAAAATTAAAGTTACTGTCAAATGACCGTTAAAAGTAAATTTACTTCTCCAAGAATTTCTCTAGTTACTGATATTATATGAATTTTCGTTTAAGTTCAACATTTTTCATTTTCTTATTAAAGATATCAGTATAATCAGGTCTTTCTTTTGTTTTATCTGCATTGTCTTCAACTTGACGTAGGCTACCATCAACGTCGATTAAAAAAGAAACGACAATGCTTCAAGATGAATCAACGTTTAAGGAGTGCATCGTATGATCTTATCTGCTATAACCTACCGGACTGGTTTGTGATACCTTAATATTGATTTAATTGGTACATTATATTGTTTAGATTTTAAACTACTTGTTTGATAAAGTATTTAATGACTATCTTATTATCAGAATTAGTCAAATTTTTTATACCCCATATTCGTGCTCAATTACCAAAAGATTACGTGTTTTAAGATAATTACATATATCGTAAGTTGTATTATATGTTTTCTAAATGGAATCTTTTGAGTTATTTTTACAACACTTTACGAGTGTTTTCAGTATTTCACTCTGGATGCGATATAACTTTTGAGCGTTAAAGTTAGTTTTAGAATTAATGGTAATGGATAGATTTTATATAAATTTGATGGCGCGTTAGGCGAATTTAATGCTACATATGTACGTTCTCCAGGCAATAACATTCGAACAGTCTTTTGAGAACGAAAGCAATTTTTATTGCCCAACTTCCTAAAAGGATGCTCTCAATTTTGTTTTTATGTCTGCCCGGACATAACTTTTGAATGGAGGCATGGAATCCGATGAGCATTTTATGTCTTTTAAAGGAAGTTCCCATAGAGGACTGTTACTTCGATTTAATCACTCGTGTGTCCAGGGTAAGTTTCAACAAGACTAAACTTCACAAACACCTCGAAGAGATAATTAAAACAGATATAACACTGATCACTACTTTACTACATCTATAAATAGTTTACCCACAAAATCTAACTCTTAAACGTGTCAGACAACTCTTAATGGTCAATTGTGAGATGAATCCTCAAACAAACATTTCTAAGATTAATGAATATGTAAAACAGATTTAAAAAATCCCTAATAATAATCGCATACAACTAAAATAGACATGTAAGCTCGGCTAACATAGTTTTAAGTCACCTTAAAGGTTTATGAAGCGATAAAAATGTCTTATCAAAGTAAACAGATTACAAATGTTTACATACTATTTAAGGGATGATGCAACTATTAGATGTGGACATTGCATCATCCTTTTTAATTTGCTATTGACAGTGAACCCTATTGTAGGTATATTTGATAAATATGGTTATATGGTTGCAATTAACAATAATTTTAACACATTTAGTATTAAATTTTATAATTGCTTTACTTTATAGAGTAGTGAAGTAGAAGTACGAGTGTTATCAACTAGACTATTTAGAGGCGAATTGCAAATAGTACCGTTTGTTTATCAAACAGTAATGATTATTAAATCGTTCGTCCTAATTATGTTATTGTAACTGAACTTGATGATAGAACAGCTATTAGACTAACGAGACTACTATCAATTGTCCTACCCAAAACTAGCTTACTATACGCGACGCACGATGTTTTATACAGAACAACGCGAAACTAAAAAGAAATAAATTTGTAAATAAGTGAAGCCATATCGATCACAGATGAGGTGCATACCTTAGACTAAATAGTATGTCTTCCACCATACCATAATGCAGCACAAACAGTGCTACTACAGGCAGATGTAATCACACAGGAATAATTTACTTACAAAGAGTTCTATTGCTGCTAAATCATTATTTCAAATCATATTAGTCAAAGTAATAAATTCATACGATAGTCTATAAACATGTTTCACATAATACTAGCTAA
>DWOQ01000749.1:0-10502 GCA_018251115.1 Codatractus alcaeus
GTGTTCTGTTCTATAAATGTATGCCTCGTACAAATGAGGCATTTCAATTTAGCGCTTAGGAGTAGTAATGCATCTGTAGTCGATTTTAAACAGGAGTCCAATAAAACCAGTTAAGATTACCAATAGATAGGTAAAAATACATGTTTCCATTATTCCTTCGGTAAATGGCCAGGTAATATGGAATAAAAAATATTGGTTTCAAATAGCACCGGAACATCACAGTGAAGTTCCTAAGTAGCTTAGATAGATTGTGCCTTCGAAAACTGTTCGATGGTCGATGGAAATCAGTAGGATACAGTGGTATTTGTCGGTCATGTTGTTAAGTGCCTACGTGGGATACATCTATTGCCTACCAAAAGAATTTACGAGATACTAAGAGGCATTTACAAAGGCAAGAAATGTACAAATATTTTAGATGCAAATTCTACAACGATTTGCGATCCTAATTGCAGTCCATTGTTATTAGTCCGCAGGACTATTAAATATGACCTTATTCGCATTAACAACGTTCCACTCAAAACGTCATTATAGTTGCAATTGCAATTGCAATTGCAATTCAAAAAGTCAAAATATTTTATTCGAAGTAGATTCTAACAGAATTCTTTTTGAAAGTCAAAATATACCGCCACTTTGCATGGTTTTACGTTATGGAACGGCGAATTAAACTTCACTTAATTTACTTTGAATTTTTTTCATCGAATTTTGTAGTTGCTGTTGGCCATAGTGGCCTTCACAGTTTCACCGGGTTTTATTGAGGCGAACCCCTGATAGGCCCCAAGCATGGATGGACCAGCAGACTATGGTCGGGAAGGGAGGGATGGTTCTGGTGTCCGTTTCTGGGTTCCTTGATCATTCGTATTTACCTTGAGTTCCTCAATGCGTCTATGCAACTGGGCCCTCGTGTGGGGCTGTGGCGCGCAATCACCAGGCTCGCATATGTCATCGAGTGTGGCGCGCAGTGCTGCCATTTCGCGGCGCAACCGCCGAGCGCCGCCGCGACGGATCGCCGCCGCGCGTAACGCCGACCATCGCGCGGACACCGCTAGAAATTAACAATTACAGTTGCTTCATGATGCCTCGCTGATGATGATGATGCCTCTAATATCAAGCAAACGGAGGTAGGGAATAAAAACAAATGTACTAAATAATACAGAAATGCATAATGCATATTGTGTATTGAAAATTTTCAATAAACAAAACCACAGAATTACATTTTAAATAAAAATATTAATGAGACGAGTAAGAGGAACAATGAAGCAAAAATTACTTATACAAAGACACTATTACATAGTTGTCGTGTCTGTAAGTATTTCTGTTGAGTATTATGAGCAAAACAAATGGCATTATTTACGATACAATCAAAAACCTAAATAAATGGAATCCATATAAATCAAAAATTAACTTGTTAGATTAAACCGTATATTTATCACATTTAATATGTAAAGCATAATAGTAGGGCAAGAAATGTATCCTTTCTCGGAGAAGGGAGTAACTTGAGGTCTTATAACACAGATAGTCGAATGCAATTAGGGCGGAACCGTGGACATACGCATAGGTAACCTGGTACACGCAATGAGCCATGACTCGTCTAAAAGTAACGTTGAACCCTGGCACAAAACCAACTGTTGTACTGACATACATTAGCCCACTGACATACACTGCACCGGCCCACATACTATGTAATGCCAGACATCAATTGCATGTAAACAAGCTTATTTTTAAACGGAACCGTTTACCACCTTGAACAATTGACGATTATAAAGTGTTCGAAACGACATATGTACGTGACTGAGAGTTCTTCGTAATGTTCTGTTCTAAATTGGATACAACCAAATCGCACTTGGCCGGTGTAATGGTCTATCACCTTTACATTTTGAGGAGAATCCCGGGTTAAGCAACGGGAGAGTCATAGGTTTGTAATTTACGAATGTGTCTAATAATATACGAATGTGTATATTTTTTCATAAGTACCTACTTAGATAGTACATAGTTAAATTTATAAGAAATAATCTATAGATCTGCTTTCCGACGTATTCAAATTACGAAACATTACAACAATATAATAATTATTGATTATGTTTTTATGTTTTTTCTGTATAATAATTAACATACTAAACGTTCAAATCATCAGATTAATCACTACACCTAGAGGTACCTACTTAGCCTTGGCTTGTCATACACCTACCAATAATATGTCAATTATTTTACATAATTATCATATTCGATTTTGTTAACTGGTATGTCAGAGAACCCAAGGATCAATGCCAATGAAATTAAAATATACCCTTTAGAACCCTATCCCCTCTCTGATACAATTAATTGTAAAATCGCTTTATATATGACAGAATTATGTAGGAATATAAACAAAAAAACTTCATCCTTTTTGATGTCCGTTAAAACATATTTAGCTTTCGTTTTGTTTCTTTTGTGATTTAAAATAAAGTATATTTTATTGTATTGTCATGTATTGGAAGTAAGGAAGTAATGGAAATATTTTTTGTTAAACACGAATATAATCAAATAATTTAAAGATGGAATCGGGCGACATGCTCGTAAATTACGACATCTCACCCATTCGGTATGGCATTGAATCGATGTTATTCGAATCGAATATTACGAGACATCAGAAAGCGATGTCGGCAATAAAAAAGAAAGTGGTCATTTGTGCCTTACGTCAGATGAAAATAACTCGCTTTGTAACATAAAAGTCGTTCTGTACGAGAGGAAACATTATATGTATGTATTCATGGAAATGGCTAAGGAAGAAATCACTGCTTCGATGACAGGAAGGCGGCCATTGGAACTTGTTCCTAAGGGATTAAAATTATTGTTGAGCATATTTTCTTGAAATACTGATCTAATCTGATCTTATTACTAATTTTCTTTTCTTACAAATCAGATAAAAAAAAGCACTCAATATGTGTGTGTTTTATAGGTAATACTAATTTCCATTAATAGTAACGATTCAGATATGCGTGATATAAACAAGATGAAATTAAAAACAAATAAAATCTCCCGAGTGATGATGAAAAAGTGTTGGCGATTTTCAAACGACTGAACATATTTTCTTGAACTATGAATAAGAAAAAGCGGTCCAGTTGTGCTATTTGAGCTATGTTGCTACAGGTAGGCACTAAAACACAACGATACACACGTTAAAACCGCGCGAACCCAAAAAAAAGGTTTTTGTATATAAAAATAAAAAAGTACCATTCATACAGTTTATCCAAATAATATTTATATTTCAACGCACAGTAAAGTACACGAAATCACAAGATACTAATGTTTTTTGCTTGGAAAGATTATGACCTCACTGCAATTATTCGTACCGTGTTTACATTATACAGTTAAGTGCACATTCAAGTTGTTTATTTCAAAGTTATCTACAAGGTAATCGATACAAGATAACAAATGCATTCGTGACTGAAATAGTTTAATGGTCCGAGGAAGCAAGGTGCCCGTTACGCAACTCCCGATTACAGATATCGTCCGCATTAATATTTTATGCATCTGACATTACAGTTATATTATGAGTAACAATAAATAAGTTATATTATGAGTAATGCCATTTCATTGACTGGTAATTTGTGATACTCTATGTAATAATGATGAGTTAAAACAATGTTTGAGATGACAGCAAACAATTTATTTTTTAAAGGTCAATCAAGTCAATGAAATTTAATGTGATAGTAATGATTTCTCATTAAAAAGGAGACGGAGAAACTTTGCAATAAAAAAATATTAATGATCGTATTGTCATTGAAGACAGGGTGACTAGGAAATAACTTTGCCAACAAAACGTTACTTCGGAGCATTGTCGTAAAATGCCCATAAATCAGAATGATAGCGACAAAACGTTGTTTTCGGAGCGGAGGCCGGGTTAAAATAGAGTCCTAAATGTCACTGGGTCCATGAACTTGTCTTTGATGCACAATAATCCCGCTAATTTATGTCTGGAGTCAACGCACTTGCCGTTTCGATGTCCAGATGCACGTTCTGCCGGCTTTCATTTGAGGACATGAATGTATTTCCCGTCACTCAAGAGTCAAGACCGTCTGGATTCTATCCTCGATTTTCATCAAGTACCACTTCGTTACAATAGGCAGGCTTATTTATTTTTGATCCACTTTCTCAAGATGTATCAGTATACAGTTCTGAGTATGGTGTCTTTTTGCTTTAAGATGAATTGAAAACGAAAGACGATAGTGTGTGAGCATGAAATGTAGGAGTTGATTAAGGGATTTCCATACGTTGAGAGACGCTCAGCAAATAATAACAAACGTTTGTTAGTGACAGTGAAACTTCTAAAACGAATTATTCTAATTAGTTATTTAGAATTAACTCAACGAATACTTGTATTGGGATGATATTGGAGTCCAGAATATTAAGAACTCATAATATTAAAAACAAACGAATAAATAAAACTTATAAATATTTTGCAGCACCAAATTCTACCGACCCGTTAATTATTTTGTCTTATTCAGTGACTAGAAAAGGCGATTTGTTAAAACAAGTTTCGAGTACCGAATAAGTAATTTGCGTTCCGCAGGAAGCCAATTTGTGTTGTTCAGTGGCCGTTCGTCATCGAATGGACTATTACTGCTTCCTACCAGGGTTGTCTGATTTATACACATATATAAATCTGTGTGTCTAAATAAAAATATAGAGGTCTCTCATTATGCACGAAAAACCTACACTATACGTTTCGAACATTGTTTAGTATCTTCTGAGATATTTAGTTCTTATCTTGGGTATCTACATTTAATATAGAGTTATAAGAAACTACGATTTTTATAAGCACTACGCATTTGTATGTTTAATCGAAATAGGGAAGTGGTTTTTTCTTTTATTTTTCTACCTTTTTCCACAAAATATGTTAATAATAAGATAAATAAGTAGACGAAGTCGCGGGTATCAGTTAGTTATACATAAAACGGTAAAGTCATTGACTCCCTCACGGTATCACGAAAACAACTGGACCAGTAAAGCTTAAATTTGGCACATCGGTTTATGGGTGGAAGACGTAACTAAGAAAGGATTTTGCGGTAGAGCTGAATGAAGGGGGTCTAAAGCTTTTCTTAAAATGGATGCCGACGACGTAGCGGCTGTAAGTAGTATAAAATACACAGATATTTAGTATAATATTATCAGGTATTCACATTGTTGTTTAAATCTATATTTAAAAAAAAAAGTATTGTTTAACACACACTTTATTAACGATTTAATTCAATTCTTTCAGAAAATTAGTCAGATGAATAAAAAAGTATACATTAATTAACACTATAATAATCGATGACCGGAAATTGTAGAATGACTGGATTGCCTCTAAATATTGTCATTCTAATATACGTATGGTAGATCAGTACCATAACATCTCTTTGTACAATAATATGAACTCATACTCATCATTATTCATAATCATCGTGCATCAAATAAACGTCGAATTTTTTGTTGATTTGGTTTGAAATACCTGATTTATTTAATATGACACATGATGAAGGTGTCTAAATAATGACAAAGATGTAATCAAAAAACCAAAGCGTAAAATATATTCGATTGCGCATAACTGCGACTGATAAATTAGATTTCTGGTAACCCCGGTCATTAGTCTCCCAAAGCGGATCTCCGGTGCGGGTCATTTGTGAAATGGAACGCAACGCTCCCAAGTCGAGCAACACTCAAGACTCCACATATTAAGTGCTCTGTTTCGCAACTGTATATTTTTAATTTTGCAAGTCTGATGCGACCGTTGCGTAATGTATTTGGCACGGAGAAAGGAATATTGTTCCAATGCATTTGATAATCTTAAATCTTTATGAGCGAGACTAGCTGCATACAGTCACTTCAATCGCGTGCGTAGCTCCTATCAACAAACTTATTTCGCTTAAATTTTGATCGAGTTATCCGATTGCGATGAAAGCGATGAATCATCATCCGAGTCCTATATTGTAATGGTTCACAATTACTTCCACGATGAGAAAGAAATGAATATATTAATTCCCTACAATTACTTTTAGAATTACAGTCCATCGCATTATTTTATCTTAATACATTATCTAAGATTGGTTTTTTATCACCTCTTCGTAGTATAGATGAGGAAGAAAGTGTTAAGTAAAAGATGCTAATTTATTTTAATAATTACGAGAAGTGGCGTAGACAATATAATGTGAAATGAACGTCTGTAATTCAATTACGGAAAGTAATGAGGATCATTTCAAATGAACCGGTAACTTAAAAGAGGCGTGAACACACTAATGGTTTTATTTGAGAAAAAGTTAAGCATACGAGAAATCGTGAATCTTGGAAAACGTGAGACTTGCATTCAGCATTGTATTTTTTCTTTGGCTTTCGAAAATAAATATATCAACACATCACATGGGGTAATGGACAGCTGTTACAACACATCTTCGACACGCATGGCCGGTGAAAGCAAACAAATTGTGTAAGCTGGAGATAAGTTATGCACAGCGGAGATGATGATTGCTAATATTTACGCGGTGAAAATTTGAAATTGGCTTGATAGCGACCCTGTTTCCTTTATAAACAGAAAATGGTATTGACTGTATGTGAGGAGACTTCACGTTATAAACATACCAATAGGCAATTGTAATCAAGGTTCAATTTGTAATATGATCTATTTTCATAAAATTCACCTTGATACTAATGAATAAATAATGAAACGTGGAAATGCAATCGAACATTCACTGTGCAGTGCAACAGCAATAATATATTAAACTTTAACAAATGAAAAGCTACTTCACAGAATGCAATTTGCAATGACAACGGCGTTATAATAATTTTATTAACTGAACGACATTCACACGGTACCTGGGTAAGGCGGAAGGTACTCGTAGTTCCAATCCATTACAGCACTGTCAACGTGATCGTGCGCGGGAGTCGACGAGGCGGCAAGGTCGATACTGCACCGGCCCACACAGTCACACATCCAAATAACCGAGCGAACTTTATCACGAGGTGTTAAAGATCATTTTGGTACAACTAGCGCATCCTAAATTCGACGGAAATCTACCATCCGCTACTGAGATTTGGAGCTAGACCCAGTGCCAACACTGTAAGGCATCGATTACCTTGCGCGCCCTAATGCTGCGAGTAATGATAGACGGAAAACTAACGTTAACTGAAGCGCAAATTGTCGTCAGAAAAGCAACGAACAAAAATAAACCTTGCCGCGAAAGGAACTGTGACTGGCGTGATGCAAAAATAATACAGCAGCACACCGCACAATGCAGGTATATAACACTGTAACGAACGCAAGGTGACCTCAATATAGTTGCAATTGAGCAGACTATTGAGTTTCCACATAGATTTCACGCAAAGACAAAACGACGCGTGACAGAGAACGTGTGCAATAGAAATAATGTATTCCTCGCAAAACCTAATTAGGGTTCATTACACCGATGACGACACTAAAACGTGGCTTAATTGAAATGTGAATTTGACTGAATTTATCAACTGAATAGACTAACACCAACGTTGAAACACAATTAAAAGTGAACAAGAATAGCTTAAGAACCAAGCTTGCTAATCCATTTTGAAATAAAGGTTATCAAGTGCCAATAACAGTGCCGGCGAACGAATGTTGATAAAGTAGAATATTAATTTAAATTAACTATGTTATTTTACACGATAATGAGTTATATATTTTCCTTAAATTCCCATTACGCTTACGGTTAACAAAAAGTATTTTAAAATTACTCATAGAATAGTCTTTATGCAACTAAGGTCATATTTTGTTACAGTTATTCAAAAGATTGATACAAGGTTAATTCAGAAACTATTATATAATAACTGTAATCTTCATCCACTTTTTAATTCAGATTAGCAATCGTTATCGGCATATTAGAACATTCTTTACCAAATCGAAACAGGCACTACGTTGATACGTGAGTGAAATTATCAGTTTCGTAACAAATTGAGTCACGTAAGAGCCTCACGGTGCTGTGGAATCGAACCGTTGAAATGAAACCAATTAAAACCATAGTCAACCATCTTAAATTGCCACTTACGTAAGCCGTAATGGTAAATTAACTTGTAAAGATAAGCAATCATAATCCAAAATCAGATGATATAATACGAAATGTGGTTTTAATGGCGTAGACGGAAAATATGAAACCACTTAGGAAGTTACGTAAGCGCTAGATAAATTACTACAACCGGTTAATAGGGATAGTGCAAAAAATTGCTACGGTTAAGAAGTACATTTGCATATAACAATTGACATATCTATCTGTCGTCTATGTACCTCGAATATTTTTGTCAGCTGTTATGTAAGCGATTGCAGTTTTGCTGTTAACTCCACGGCCGGAGATAATGACCAGTAAAAGGATGAAGAAAAAACGGTAGTCCGGTTCGGGTTGACCTACAAACAATTCGAGACAACTTATTTTGGAACTAACGTATTCATTTCTAACGAAACTTAATACCAAATTTAAGACGTCTTTCGTTGTTGTTGACGGAGCCCTGTGTTATTTTAACCCGTCATATCCTTGGGTTGGAGTCTCGTGACAGATACCAATGCGGTTTAAAGTTTAGTTTACACACTTGACGTTTCGATAAAGCTGTTAATATATGACTGGCATACAAGCTTGTTATAGATCTCTATGCAAATGTGATAACAACCAAAGTAATTAATATAAATGTAAGGGATTTTGCAAATATGGATTAAGTCTAAGCGTGGTAAGCGTGGTAAGGCGTGAATTTGCATGAAAACGTCTTGGAGTTTAGAGAAGAGATGCAAATTGTATAATTAGCGACGTACCAAGGAAGAAACGCGACATGCTAATGGTGTGTGCGGCGTGGGTTCGTTAAGACGAGTATTGTGGGCGGACCGGACCCACGGAGATCAGGTCAAGTACACCATTTGCGTTCGCATTTAAATTGTTATGCGTGGTTTTACAACAACATTTAAAACAAGAATATTTATTATGTAAGCCTTTGTAAATACTCGCACAGTAAAACGTATAGTGCGTGAAGATGCAATAAGCGTTGTGTGTCGTGATATGGTACCAAAAAAGTAAAACAAACTAGACGTAGGTTAGATAGATTAAACTACTACTAGTGCCTGTCAACGGTTTCTTCCCGATGGCGCAGATTCGCCGTGACCACTTTTTGGGCATTGCTGAAATATTCGCAATAAATAAAATGTATCCCCATTTCATAGTAAATTCAGTGAAGGAAACAAGTTGTCAATTCCATTTCTTAATCAATAATTAACAAAATTAACGTCGAAAACAAACTTACCAACTTCTTCATTGTTGTTATTATTCGTCGTTGAAGCAACTGTTACACTCATTTTGGACATGTTTCCACTTTTACTCCCTTGTATCAGTCTAATCACTCATCACTTTTTTTATTATTAAACGTTTAGAAGACGGATTATGTCACATTTTGTAAGTTCTGTAACATATGAGATTGACCTATGACACATTTCTTTTCCATTAACAGTTTTAAATTCCCTTATTTGTTTCACACAGGATATTTTAAGAGCTAATAAAAGAACCGTACCGAAGTACCGAATCTCGGACGCGTAAAAATGTTACTAACTGAGCGGCAATCTTATTCGGTAATAGCGAGTTTTTATGTAACCCTATTATCGCATCCACTTTCTGGGACAGTAGCCTCATTGACAACAAGATTATCAATTTGCCTGCGGTGAAAAAGTGCATTATAATTGAAATAGTGATAGTTATCTAACCGGTGAGAACTGTATACGTACGAGTGTGGGATGAATGGTTCATTACAATTATTATTATCTCCTGATTTCTCTTCTGTTGCTTCATTTAGACTTAAGTTAAGCGTTTGCTAACATGATTTCTTAGTGAAAATTCCTTTCTATTCATTTTCTTTATATGTGTTATTATCATTTAGGAGGTAAACGCTTAATGCACGACTATATTCTTCAAGGTAAACGGCTTTGAATTGCTAGTTTGATAGAATTTTTAATAAGGCAATCATATTCACAAGTCGACCGTTTCGTTGGACATAAACAATACATCACGTAGCGAATAAATATATCGATATAAAAGAAATATACGGCAGAGTTAGCGGTAAACGAGATGAACTGGAATAGCCGGTCGGTTAACCGTTACAGTCTGACAAACTCAATTAATGAACGAATTAATCTCTAAACGCCCTTACAATAGGGGACAGAATCGCATCTTCGGGAATCTGATGAACGATTAAACGCACGAGCTATTAATAAGGAATTTTGATCGACTGACTAATTACACGGTAGCAATAATGCGGACATCGATGAAATGATTGCTAGCTAGTTGATATTAAAAAATCGGATACCTCGTAAGCACAAAAACAAACGAATCGACGACAGATTATTAGGGTGCAATAAATCATGTTTTAATCGATATTTATCCAAATTATAGTCTATCGATATTAATAAATTGTAGTCAAAAATCTTCATAACAGATATCTATGTATTTAATGACAAGAATTGACAAGTAAAGCTAAGTTAAATTAGAATTTTT
>DWOQ01000750.1:0-10499 GCA_018251115.1 Codatractus alcaeus
CCAGGCTTGAGCCCCGCTAGGGGCTTGCCTCAAAAAAACCCGGTGAAGCTGTCAAGGCCACTATGGCCAACAGTAACACAATTCGAAAAAAAATAATATGTCACACTTGACAGATTTTTTTCTTTACGCAATAATTTTACTTTAGTTAACTACACTTAAATAACATTTGATTCACGAACCGTACTAAACAATCGGCCTTTCCAAAAACCCAAACCGCAAATCTGACAGCAGCAAAGTTGTTCTTGCAGTCCTCAATTGTTTGCGGGAATGCCTAATTATCTTCGCGGTGATTGGCTAAAGGTCAATAGACCTTACCTAGGTTGATAATAAAAACAGAGGACAAGAGGAGAAGATTTATAGACAAGTGAAACAAATTAAACACTAACATAAATACGAAAAATTGTCTGACCAGTTTACATTCTGAAGTAGTATTTATAAGCATTACGTATTAAGTTGTCAAGAATCGTTACAATATTGTGAAGTACTATATCAATAGTGAAAGCTCGAAGATAGTTTTCCCACTAATAAAAAACTTCACTTAATTATAATGTTTCAATTTCTACGTCAGATTCAATTACACGCAATAAATTTATTTTTTTATTACTGTTACGTAGGTATTCATCAAAAAATTGTTAGTTAGTTAATGCCATAATGATATAAGATCGTAAATTTTAGGTTTACTGTATTTATAAATCGTGGGATATGAATACTTTAATTAAATAAATTTCCATTAAAAGTTAGTGTGAGTTCAAACTTTTTAATGTCATCTGAGATATTTCAGTAGGAAAACAGTATTTATGGTTAATAGAAGTTATTTTTTTATTTTATAGGTATGGCTATGGTATACTAGAAAATTGTTTGGCTATTACAGAAATAACTATACTCGTCCATGTATTTTGTTGGAAATTGTTTTTGTTTCGTCAAGGTAGTTTAATCATTTTTGTCATGGACAGCCGGTCTTTAAGCTTTAAGCTTTTTACAAGCATTTTAAATCGGTAGCCGATCATCTTAGTTTTGTGGTCCTGTACTTACGTGAAGCTGTCAAAGCTTCACCGGGTTTTTTGAGGCGAGTTCCTGACGGGGCTCAAGCCTGGGGGGACAAAAGACTATGATCGGTAAGGAAGGGGAGGGATTTGGTCCCCGTTTCTGGGTTCCTTGCCAGTCCGCCTTCTCTAGAGGGAGGGAGATCCAGCGAAGTGCCGGAGTCCTGGCAGTCAGCTCCTTCTTAAATTGGGATTACGGCTGACCCAAGGGCACCTCGTCTGAAATACGGACCAAAGTCGTAAGGTATGATTCTAGTGACGAGATTAGCTCCAGTTTGAAACTTGTCGGATTTAGGTTAATCACTAACGTTAGTACAGGATTTGTTTTTGTACACAAAAGCATGATTAAGATTTTCAGCCCGTTATCAAGATTATAGAAATCAATTTGACGTTTTCTCTTTATTGTGCTATTATACTTCCAGTGTCGTTAAACACTGTTGTTTTGAGAGTAATCTACTCTTTTGATTATTCATGGTATAACCACAATTTGAGAGATACCATAGATATTTAAATTTGTATATATAGGCAGGCGTTCGAACTCAGTTCTTAGGAGTAACAACGAATCTGAAGCTGCTCTAGTAAAACTGCAATCCAATCAGGGATGACTAGAAATGTCCATATGTGGCCACTGTTTATTGCCGCTGGCCACCAGTTACCATCAGGTAAACAGCATTCCCATTTGCTGCTCAAACATAAAAATAAACAAATGGCCAATTCTATTCCATTCAAATGATCTTCGCGCAGACACCTCAAGTTTATTTATGTCAGCTTCGTCACAAAATATCGATATTCGGCGATAGTGGTCCGTGCATTACAATTGGGCACCACTTCCTGCCACACATATGCATGTGCCGTCAATCGCGCCGCGTATCTGACGTTTTAATTACGATTCCGAGCCGAATGTACTTACTATGTGGCTCAAGTTGGCTGTTAAAGCGATTCGCGTACTTATCGTTGTACGAAAATATCGATGGTTATACTGGTCTTTGAATGGTGTTGCCGTTATGCCGCTTGGGGCGTTAGTTGATAGATTTTAAAAGGACTTCTACAATCATAGTCTCACACTAGGATTCCCTGTGTCGTGAATGCCATAGACACACACACAAACACGATACACAAACACCCAAACCTAGTTTAAAAATCTAAATTCATCACGTAGCCCTCTGATGGTTTCAGTTTTAACAGGTTGGATATTAGTTACACTCAGACTTTAATTAATTTCGGTTAAAAATTTCATGCATACACGAAGATGAGTGCATATATAAACGCTTGGGCCCAGTTAGACATGACGTCTTCGATGTACATCCTGTTAGATTGGCTGGTAGAAAATGCTATTAAGTATTAAATCCAGTTTCTTCTTTTCGACTATTTAATTTTTTCTACATAAACAACGAATATTGAAATAAAAAAAAATTAAAATATTTCTTATCATTTTGTACTACCACAATAATTATGAAAACTTAGTGGTATAGTTTGCACCAAACCCCACACCCCACAGTCCACGCATGCGTCCTTAATTAGGCATTCCGCTCTCGTCCGGACTGCGTACGCGCACCGCCGGCGGCGCCTTTGACGCGTATCGCGCCCTCTCGCTCTCACAATGCAACTATTCATACCACTGACCATTATAACTTGATCTCTGGAAATCTTTCAACATGAAACATTCTCCCTTAAACTGACGGACCAACTCATACTGGCAGTGACCAGCAAAAAAGATGATCGACTGCTCCACCAATTCGGGTTTTAGTGTTTTACAAATAGAGTACAGAATGTTTCGTAAAGTTTATGATATCAAAGGTGTTATTGGAGTGATGTAATGAGGGGGCCTAATTGTGTATTCTACTTGGGACGCTGGTGCGCAAGATAAAAGAGTGGGCGATAAAGGTCGCGGGTATCTCCTCGCACATCTTCCCAGCTGTGAACGAAGGGTTGATTCCTGAGAAAGATTTTATTTTGCAAACATATGTACCTTTGCCTTATAGCCTAAAAGTCGTACACAATTTTAGTCCTACACTTTTAGTTGTCCAACTGCTAGAATATAAACCATAATCTATACTTATTTATACATAAAATGAATGGAATGTTCTTAAGTTATTAATAAAGTAGGTAGATAGGTGGTCATTATTTTTATTGTATTATCCCTTTTTACTTCCGTCCATAATGCAATCTCAAGTTATGTTATAAAATTTCCGGACCTCTCAATTGCCCAACACTTTTATTGCAGCAATTTCGTAAAATAAAATCCGTCCCTACGGGCAGATACACTTAATTTAATATGTGCATCATTGTGTCTACCGTCCCTTTCTCTCCCGTGCATCTCTCGGCGACGCGATACAAAATTACTCCCACTGATTGCAGTGAGCCGTACACGAATTAGGGCCTTTTCGTCGTTTTTTTCTTCATAATGCCCTGTTCATGCGTTCAGACAGAGTCAGACCTTTTATCGAAACATATGCACGGCTCTGAACGCACCGGCCGCCCGGCGACCGGTTCTTTCCTTTGGCTTTGACTCGCCGCGCCGCGTTTAAATTTGAATTCAGTTCGCTCCGAGCTGCGATAATGGGAGGACGTGTAGTTGTTCGCTTATAAGTTTATGTTTACGATACTTTAATGATCAGTGTTTTTTGTGACTGAGTTGTTTGAATATGACACAAAATATTGTTTTAACTTTGTATTCTGTATACGTGAGGGCATGATGTCTCGGATTTTCTGTGTTGTTTTCCTCGCCTGGTTGGTGGCTGCCGACCAGGAGGAAATAGAAGGTGGCAAGTGCGAGAGGATCAGGCTGAAGCAGTGCCAGGACCTAGGATACAACTGGACAGCCATGCCCAACCTGATGGGGCACAGGGACCAAAAAGAAGCTGAAGAAGCGGTGAGTACAAAATACTTTGCACATTACATATTATCATTTATCAACGAATTTCTTACCTTTCTTTATTTACATGATTTTCCGTTAGTTTTGTGTAATTATAGCTATATATCAACTCTAGTAAATATTCGTATATTTTTCGTTACTGTACTGATTAAATCTGATATTGATTGAGTTTAAATGTAACTTCAAAAATATTATATTTAAAAATGTACTACTAATACATGTCTCATTACCTTCATGATAATGCCGAAGATTATAATGGATTGAACACCATTATACAATTATAGAATAAAGGTATTACAAAATTATTAATATAGGTTTAAGTTATTAGCTGGTTCACCCGAATAAAATTTGCAATGAAAATATGTAGAATACGTGTGCAATCATACACCTACTATAATAAAATTACTACTATAAATAATAAAATTCTTCACAAGATGTTTTTACTGTTGTTGCTTTTACATAACAAAACACTTATTATTAAATCACTTGGGTTTCGAAAAGCCAAAATAATAAATTACATCCATATCAAATGAACTTTAAACAAGGCTTCGTTTAATATATAAAAGTATTATTTCTAAGGCAGTTAATTCGTGGCGTAGATTGTAGACCTTTGTGGGAACTGATTTACGGTCGGTTACTGAATAGATTTAATGGGTTGTAACATTGATAGGGATCTATTTCATGGGGTGCTATGGGGTGGGATTGGGAATGGTTTTCGCTACTACTCTTTTGTTACGGTGGTGCCTGTTTTTCTCAGGGTGCTTTCACTATCCAATGTATAATTGTTTTACTAAATTTCATAATATTATTTAGGATATCATTATGTATGATAACTTACATAAAAGGTAATAAGCTCAACGCATAATTAACTCAATAAAAATATTCTTATTGCATTTAACTCCTAACTTATTAATTACCTATTCGTTGATTGTATTTCATTAGTCTGACAGAGAAATTTTGATCTGATATTTAGCCCCCTTATAGGGAATAAACATAAAAAGGTTTCTTAATGGTCGTCTAGGTTAAAAACTGTGCGTTGTCAGCAAGTTATGTGTAGTCAGTCATTGTAATAAGTATTATTTAATAGAAGATATATTTCTTAACTTAAGATAAACATTTTAACTGCGAATCCGGACGCCTTTTCTTTGACGTTCAAATGACAATTTGATCTTGTAGGCTTACAAGGGAATTTGTGTTTGTGGGTGACGATTATAGATAAGAACATTATCTGAATAAAGCGTCTAACGACGAAATAAAAATAAACACACCGCGTATTTTAAATGAATCGTTGCGGCAAGGCCATGCGAACTATCAGACCCTTTTCATCAAAACAGTTAATCACGTTCAAATATTAAAATATTAGTTCATTTATTGCTAATCTTTTAGGATTGCATACGATAAATGAGGTGTTTCCTCACACACGACGAAAGGTTGTCAATCTATCAAGCAACACGTAAACATTTCAACCGCACGAGTTATCATTCTAAATTCAAAGTAGCGCAACATTATCGGCCGCTCCAAATTGGTTTTATGGCGACAATAAAGGACATAAAGTCATTGTTTGCCCGCTCGTGGGCGGTGTGAGTTATGTGAGCGACATGAAGTCGTCAACAATATGCCGGCGTTATCGCGCGGCGGACATCAAACGCGCCGATTTGGCCCGATCTTGATTGTAGGGACGTTGGCCTTGCGGGCTGTGCCTGTTTCACATACTCGCTCAGAAACGTGCTGAGTTCACACTCTCGCACAGCCATCTAATTAGTGCATCTTGAATTGTATCAGAAAATACTAGTTTTATGTTAAAGAATGACTTTTTTAACATGCTTTATTATTTTCGCATTTATTAGAACTTATTGTGCCGAAACTTACAAAAGGGGTTTTAAAAATACTATTAATTCTTTGTTAAAAAGTAATCGTAAAAATATTTACGAGGTATTTTATGGCACTAACGTCTCGTATTTAATAGCGTTAACATAAATAACCTGTGATTCATTAGCGACACAATTAATAAAAAAAATTAGTTAGACGTAAAGATATTCCTTACGAGTTACGACACATTTCTGAAATCTGAAATCCTTGCGGTTAAATCTAGCAAGATTTGCCTCAAATGTCAGGCGGTACATTTGAGTTTATCAGAAATGTCATCAGGAGGCATTTGTAGGCAGTCTTATTCTCACGCTTGCTATTTTAGGTATAATCTGTAGTAGAGCAAGGATAGCATCTTAGACCGAATTGTACATTTTATAATGTGTACCTACAGTGTGCAATTCTTGAAACATATACAGTATACAAACACATTTTGTTTGTAATTTAACGATTTTTCCTTTAATTGTTTATCTACTTGGACCTTTGTGTACACATATTTTTGCATGTTTGCCAGCAAAAAATGACTACAATGGTAATTGACCTTTTAACTTTACGTGAAAACAACGGCAACAACATTATACTTCAATAATTGTAGTAACTAATAATATAATACTTAGATGATAATTAATATATCCATTAGTAGTAATGACAGATTATCTAAAAACTTAGATCTTAATCGTTATTTATTTAATTGAAGCTATTGCCATACTTAATAATGCCATTAGCGATAAGCCATTAATGTACAACAATAACTTTTAACTTTTTAAAATATCGTAAACAGAATCTAACCCTTTGACTCATTATCATTAATTACATGTACTTAAACTACATTAAAGGTACACCTTGCATTCACTTGCTAACTATTGTATATGTCCTTAAATTTATTTCATTTATAACTGTTACAAATGACAGTTATAACTAAAATAAAAATAACTGAAACAGTTACAATGTTAAATTACTTTTTATACAAAGCTTATTGTTGCGGTATTAATTTATTTACCCGTTAAATAATAATATCCATACATATATAAAGCTGCAAAAATATGAAAGTAAACACTTATAATTAAAACACTTGTATGCTTTAATTGGAAAATAACAAGATTGTTAACGAAATACAGACGTTTTGAGATGCGCTTTCTGATTTTTGCATTTAGATAACAGTGAGCGTTGAGAGCACGCAAGTAAGATGTTTCCAAGTTTTTATGCGTGTTAAAAACAAATCACTTGCATTAACGATGAAAAATATCATGCTGCGAAAACCTTTACGCCTGAGAGTTTATTGAAAAAAAATCTATGATGTGTGTAGTCTATGAATTCAAGTTTGTCTAGCGGCGTGGACTATGGCCTTAACCTCTCTAAAAGGAGATATGCCCAGCTGTGGGGTTGATGATGATGTATAAACGACTACCCCGTAGATAATCAAAAGATTTTCTGCAGCACAGATCGGGAGCAGCGAATCAATACACACCGCATCCGTTAGCTCGCCATCGATAGCGCTATCTTTACAGCAAGAGGAGCCATTTATTTTTATTTATATCCCTTATCGCTATCGGGCCTTAAGTGGCGATGTGTATCGACTAATGCGAGGTATCGCGGCATCACAAAGGAGCGATACGATACACCGCGCCAGATAACTCCTCGTGTACTATGTCAAATTTGCTGAGCGTCAATCAGGAGACAAGAGATATTTGGCGTACTTTAAGAAACACGTGTTGATAGAAAATAAATAAATTGCGACTAATTAACTATAAACTCTAGGGTTCCGCACTAAAGAATGCCAACGGGATCTTCTTACTACGACTCCACTGTCTATCTGGTAGTGTGTCCGTCTGTCACAGGGCTGTCTATCTGGTAGTGTGTCCGTCTGGCTGTACCTTATGAAATGTAATAAACAAAATATAGGTAGACACTTGAAAATTTTCACAAAATCTGTATATGTATGGCCGTTATTTTAAACACTGTTGCTGAAATGTAATCTTGCAATATAGCGTATTTTGAGCTTGGTAGATGCAGCCTTCGTTAGATGCAGTAATCTTCCGAGCTGTATAGGGTTGTCGTACTCACGTTAACGATAATTAGTAATACATTTCCATTCTGCTACAACCATATTTTATGCAACTCGCAATATTCACTTGTCAACAGTTGCCCGGCTAGTTCTAAAGGGTCTTATTCACAACACCCCAGCACCGTCTCGTGTGTCCTGACCGTATGTAACTGAATCGGCTATAATTACCATGCTTGGAACATTCCGCCATTTCGTTTTATCCTCATAGTGCTTTGTTTGGTAACCTGAACCAATAATGCAGTTCCAGTTACTAACTTAGGTAATGTAACTCCATGCGTAATGCAACTTATCATTCATGCATTGTACTTATAAACGGAATTTTAGTAGTACTTTCGATGTCCGACATCATCTTGCATTGTAGTTATTAACGGAATTTTAGTAGAATGTAGGGTACTTTTGATGTATAAATGTGGGTGTTTTTCTATAATAAATGTCGCTTAGTGGATAGTGATCATTCATATGTATAATGCGGGAGAGATCCCAGTAAAAGAAAGAGGGTAAGACTTTAATAATTCTTGTATGTTTTAGTACTGTACAGTTAAATTTAAAACCTTCATTGTGAGTTGATATTTCATACACAAGCTGTTGTGTTTTCAACACTTGTTTGATAACCGGGGTTTTACGAGCATAACATGTGTATCTGTGTGCCTGTAGGAGCAGTCCACAGGTTTTAAAATTGTTGTTTGAGCGGTGTTTTTTGTTGTTTAAAAAATGACTTGATTGACTTCATAGTGACAGCAATGATTCAATAAAATTTGTTCAATCAACAATCACTTAATCATATTACGATTCTGGTGTTTTATATCTCAATTTAATTCCACTGGGTACTAACATGAGGAGATGAAGGTCAGTAGACGCTTGGACGGTCAGAGGATCTTGTTACGCGGCAGTTTCTTTGAGGGCATCTAAATAAAATTCGAAGTCTTTAAGAACGCCGATTAAAATTGTTAACCAATGACAAAAAATGTACACAATACATCGCGAGGCATATTGCAAATAGTATCACGATCCACGATCCTTCGCAAACTGGAATTGTCACTGGACGCCGTGGGAACCAGCGGTGCTGATCTATTATAAGGTTACCTATTGCCTTGTATTACAGATGATACTGTGAGATAATTTAACCCCGGACACAAAATGAGGGGTGTTATAACTTGTGTGATTCGTCTGTGTGTTTGCATGTCTTTATGTGGCGTTGTAGCTCTTAAACGGATGAATAGATTTTGATTTTTTCTTGTTATGGAAGTCGATTTATTCGAGTGTACTTAGACGAAATATATGACGAAAATAGGTTCAGTTTGAAGATCATCAGATCTGTCATCATTATAATTATCATCACATTATGGAATAAATGTGATTGAGAGTTTCGGTGCCATTTATGAATTTGTGAACGTAGCTTCAAGCATTCAATATTCAAAAATTCTGTTTAAAAATGAAAAACAAAATCTGACTTGATTTATGATCTAGTGATTGTATTTTTTTCTCTACGCAACTAGAAACGCACCATAAGCCGCTAGTATTTAAAATTACCATTTATCAAGCTTATCTGCATGGCTATTACGGTTATAAAAGACTTTTTTTTAAACACGAAAGGTCAAATAAAATAATCTACAACGGTCATGTTGTTTTGGACCAAAAACGCTTATCTTAAATCTAAGTTCTTTTGCAAAACCGAGATGGGCCAAGCACGATCTAACGCTACCGCAAACCGTTTCTTCATTCACGAGCTTCGTTGCGACACTGAATACAATTTTTAACGAAATATACTATATATTATAAGTAACAATATACAGCTTCAAATATTGTAGGTTTCTTACTGGTAACCTATACAAATACATATCTCCATCAATCCCCATTGGAGCAGCGTAGAGGATGCTCCAGTCGTCCAGCCGTCCAGCCGTCTCCAGTAGTGGACAGAGACTCATGACCAGCATTGGCACATAAAAAGGGTTGCTGGCATATAAATAAATGCGCGCGCGCGTGTGCGTGTGCGTGTGCGTGTGCGTGTGCGTGTGCGTGTGCGTGTGCGTGTGCGTGTGCGTGCGTGCGTGCGTGCGTGGGTGGGTGTGGGTGTGGGTGCGGGTGGGTGCGTGCGTGGGTGGGTGGGTGTGTGTGTGGGTGTGTGTATTCATTTATGTATGTATTTAGTGATGAATATCATTTTTTTCCGGGTGTGGACGTTGAAGACGTCAACCTCGTTGAAGCTCTATATAACGTTAGCCACAGGTGTCTTATAAATGTCGTTTACCATATATTTACGCGCTACACTATATTTAGACAGAAGCAGGTATCTAACCTAGGAGGGCTCTCTACCACCTTTAGTAGTACTACACTTGTTAAAAACATAGAATTATCGACAAGAGGTGATAGTGTAATGGTTAAAAATACGCCAAAATCAGATATGTCTAAATTTTACGCTATGTCCGTGTCTTATTTACGATATCTTTGAAATTACGTCAAAATCAGATATGTCTAACTCCGTACTTCTTACGGGGTTCAAATCTCAGGCACATCTGATTTTTCCCAAGGATTTGTGTTTTGCAAATTAATTCTCACTGATTAATGGTGAAGGAAAACATAGTGAGGAAACCTGCAACCAAGTGTTCTACAAAAAGTCTCATAGGTGTGTGAAGTCTACCAATTCGCACAT